>JAQJVL010003331.1:0-63587 GCA_035578905.1 Stictocephala bisonia
CAAGCTAAACTGTCCTTATAGAATTAATATTACTGTCTCCTAAAAATAATTATTTAAGAACAATTTGCATTAAATTTAAATTGGTTAAAAAATAATTATTGTTCCATTAGTCAATTTTCTATTAATAATTGGCATAATATTTAATAACTGTACCTCAAACAGTTTTTATACGTATAAAATACAATGTTATATTTCAACAAAATTACCATTATAACATTTAACGATTTCAGTATGGGACTATTAGGTATCGTCAGAAAATTCCTCGTTTTAAATAAGGTATTTTGGGCGCCCAGCAATGGTCCATCGATAAAATTGAATTTAGCAGATTTAAAGGAATAAAAAGGAACATTTGGTTAACAAGTTCTAAATATAAAAGAGACGTTGAAGAAAATAATTCATAGGAATGGTTTCAAAACAATGATAAGAAATGATGTACATGCTAAGGACAGATGATACAATAAATCTGTGTTGAAAAATGTAATCAGTTATTGTAATATAATTTTATATACTTAGGCTTAAGAAAAGTATTAGTGTCTCCTTCCCCATCCTGTGCTTGGGTAATTACAACTCTACATATAAATTTGAAAAACAAAGTTATGAATATAAGTAAGCTATTAATTTAGTTGTGATCTACATATCAATAAATAATGATTGTTACTTTTTTGCATGAAACTAAATTTCCATCATAAATAATATTTTAATAGTGAAGTACGATTATATGTAAATTTCATTGATTATTTAATTCAAAAAATTAAATATTTAATAGGATTTTTGTTACCTTGGAATCTCTATAAATCTTTTTTACTTGTGAAACAATGTTTTCTAGTCAGAATAATTTTTTAGCCTGGCAAGAATGACTTGTATTTTTATGGCTTCCAAAATATTTATCTTCCATTACTTAGATAAAGGATTTACTTTTTCCTCTCTACCAACAATAATTCCCACTTGCTTGAAGTCATATCGTTGTTTAATTTGTGCACAAGAAGCTATTAAACTTGTGATAGAATCTTAAGTCTTGTTACTAATATTTATTTAACATTATTGATAATTATTATAATTATAAATGCTTTAAAAAGTTGAAGAGTTAAATATTGTCTTTTTTACCAGGTGAAGTTAGGGCTATGAATCCCTCTCTATCAGTTAACCTGGTAAATGTAAACAGTTAGGAAAGAACTAAAACAACAAATAGGCTTTGGATAAATAAACTCAAAACACAAATGATAACAAATAGACTGTCCTTAAAAGATCTAATAATAAGTAATAAAGTCTTTGACTTAATGTGCTTTCAAGAACTTGCAGGCCGTAAAATGAAAAAATAATAATAACATAAACTGTGTATTAGTTGAGCATTTTAATTCCCTTAGCAATTAATTAAATTGTATAAATAAATTTTTTAGGTTATTTGTGAAAACATAATATGACATAAAACTGTGGTAAAGTTTCCAAATGAATGCTAGTAAAGACTTTATGTGGTAAACATATTGACGATTGATGTGACCAAACTGCAATATTTACTCATTTTCTGTAAAGAGTTTTATTTTTAACCAAGCATCATTCACTTAGAGTTTTAAAATATCATATATACATTAAATAAAATTCTTGTCAAAATTGTTACGGTCTGGCCTTTATTAATGACTTTATAAAATTAATTTTACACTTATTACCCCCCCATTTTTGATTTAGTTTTTTGATATCGGTGTTTTGATATCGTTTTACCATATAATAAATAAATTTATATATATTGAAAAAATTAATTTGGAAAGGAATACTTATAAACGGTCATTAGTAATATAATTAAATATAAAACTTGTATACGTTTTTATTAAATATTTGTTATTTTATACCATATGTGTGAAAAATTTATAGTTATAATACAATATACACTATTTTGTAATTATTTTTAAAAAGAGAGGGATATATATCTTCTATACTGATTTAATATGTTTACTTTTTATAAAGTTGAATGTATATAAGTTATGAAGGATAACGTATGTAATTTAAAATTATAAGCAATACCGCAACCAAAATTATCAAAACTTTGTCACCCCAACGTTGTACTGCAGGGAAACTTCATAATGCGGAGACAACTGTAAAAATTCCATTTCCGCTCTTCTGGTGGCAGAAGCAATTTCCTGAGTCGTGCTTTTGTCCTTATTAAGATTATTTCAACAAATATATTGCTTTGTTCAGTTCAGTTACTGTTGAACTATGTCTTGTATGCCTCCTGGCTGTTAATTGACTACTACCATACATGATCAATATTAGTAGGCCTATACTTTTTTTACGTTTCTCAATACGTTAATATGAACAAGTAATAAAAATTGAGTATTATTTGCATTATTTTATGGACTCAAGCTTTAAATATAAGACATATTTATAAAAATGTTATATGAAAGTAACTAGTCCTGATAAGCATAAACGGGTTAGTATTTTTTTAATTTTATACTAAAGAAAACAAGACATTTATTTTTATTACGGTAATTTATTTATGTACAATGAGTTATAAGAATTATTGGAATAAGCTTACAAACTTGTACTTACACACTTAAATAACATGTATTAAGTGTGTAAGTATGCATTGACCCACCCGCCCACCCATACAGATACAATGGTATTGGCCCTCCCGCCCACCCATACACGTACTGTGGTATTGACCCACCCACCCACCCATACACGTACAATGGTATTGACCCTCCCACCCACCCATACACGTACAATGGTAATGACCCACCTGCCCATCCACACACGTACAGTGAGTCGTATTAACCCACCCACCCACCCATACAGGTACAATAGTATTGTACTTACAATGGTACAACCTTATGAAACTTCCTTCTAAGGAAAAATGATGTGTAAAAGTAATTAAAAATCTAGAATAATGTTTTTTGGCTAAAAAACCCGTTTTACTTTATAATTTTAAGTTATCTTTCACACTTTTCGTTTGGAATAGTATTTTTAACAACTAAACAATTATTAAATGGTACCAAGAAATACTCATACAGTTATTATGGGGCCTATTGTCTAATTAGTTTCATAAGGTTAAAAATACAGGAAGGACATTCGTACAAAAAATTAAGTTAAAACATCCATCTCTATAAACATTTTAATAAAATCTGGCAACAAAATTAAAAATAATTGACGTCTTTACAAAACACGCAACCTACTCACTATGGAGAAAACAAATCATTTTAATTAAAAATTGTGAAAAAATAAATAAATAAGCAACAAATATTGTTTTTAACAGCTAAAATTTTACTGTTATTCGACATCTACTTTTTACTATGAAGAAACAAAATTGGTACATGGATGTATACGAGACAATAAGATAAATAAAATTCTATTAAATTAATTAGTATAGAATATTACATAGTCTGAATACACATACTTACCAAATATGTAATTTTTACTAGGGAATTAACACAAATTTTGAAAGGAGAGACGTGAAGTAAATGAGTAACGGGGGGGGGGGGGTTCAGATGTTTCTGAAGTCCGTTATGACCTACATTACTGGAACTGGGTCCATAAATATTTATGGTGAACGATTCAAACATATGACGCTGTACCTTATTGTCATATTTTATATTGTAGACATACTTGACCACTTCGTAGACATAAACATTTTTCTACCACAGAAATTTCCTCATTTACCTGTATGAGGAGGGATACTTTAAATGTCTGATAAATCATCATAGTATATATTAGTAATTATTATTAATATTATTTATGAAACTATTCATAATACTTTGTGAAATATTTTATTTAATGTCAAAATATACGCTGGTTTGTGTACACATTATCTATAATTCATATTTAGCTCGTAGAATTTGCTATTATATATAATAATATTATTATTTAGATAATCTGAGTGTTTAATTTGATTGTTACTATTTATATTTTTTATTTGGTTAAATTTTAAAACGTAATATAAATTACTAATTTTATTATACCTCAATTTTACTCATTCTACAATGTTATATTTTACCAAAATTTAACTTGCAGGCCACTCACTAAATCAAATTTCCTAGTTCTATTTCATAGCATTCTATTTCATTTTATTTGTGAGTTTGAAGTGCTGTAGTTTTAAGTACATCAAAGCATCTGCCTTTGGTAAGCAAGTCCCAAGCTAACAAGAAACAAATGCTCTTTTCACAAGTTTGGTGTTTAGTTTCATCTTGTTCTGTTTGCTCTTTGCTTCACATTTAGTAAAAGTCAAGTTATGATCTTAAAAGATATTATTAGATCTTTAATAAACATATGTATTAAGAACATTACAATTTATGTCTTCAGTTTATATAGTAGGTTCAGTTTATACATTGCTATATGTAATAAACCACGAATTTTATTTTAAACTAAATTTCTAGCTTTTTATATTTGTAGACAGTCGTATGCAGTTATTAGACCTACTATTTGTTCCCAATATCACTAAAGACTGTTATATCCGATTTTGTATGTATATGATCGGTAAGGTATTGGAGATTTCCAACGCTTCGAGTATTAAAAAAAAAAAAGCACACACACAACGTTTCGACATTCGATAACTTTCTTAACCCTGCATGTTGAAACCACCTTAAACAAGTACATGTCTAAAAGTTACAATTGACTCTTTCGTCCTTTTGGATATAAAATTATTTGTAACAAAGTATAAATACAAATAACAAAACCTCAATACGATCCAATTAAAAAAACAGAAAAGATTGTTAAATAGAAAAAAAATATTCAACTTATCCAAACCCATATGAATTTATTAATTCCACTATACTACGAAGCACCCATAAATCACCACAGAAGGCAATGACAAAATGTTTAATTTAGTATTGTTTGGTTAAATTGTATACAGGCAATATTTAATGGCATGTGTACATAGGTCAACACAAAGTTAACTTTTATTTAACTTGGTACAATGAAAACTTTATCAATTATAATTTGGAAGTTACATACCTTAAATATCGTATTCCTAATGATAAAAATATTGCAATACGTTCAATGGAAAAACTATTTAACAACAATCATGAAGGTAAATAGCCTGCCATTGTTTAAACTAAAAAAAAAATAATAATAATAACAATAATAATATAAACTAGTAAGACAGTAGAATTTGTTTAACAAACAAAATTTATAAGAAACAGTAATTAAAAATTAATATATTTATGGTTTTATATGTGTAATCTTTACTTTGAATTAGTTTTAATTCAAAGAAAATGTATTAGCCCAAATTCTGCAATTATAAAAGTTATATAAATATATTTACATATAATAATGTAATGTCATACATTTTGGAAAATAATCAAGAATGATATAGAATATGTATTGTTATATAGAATATCTTTAACGTCTTATTGGTGATAATTGTTTCCCATTTTAACTATACATATAATTAACCATATCACTTTCACTGCATAGGTTGAAAACAAGGCTTTTGTTGATAAACAGAGAACTATAATATCCAAGAGATATTAATATTGCATACGGTCGCATAGAAAATGTTTTTTTTTAATTTTAGAAAAAGTTACAAAAAATAATTACATTTTTAAAAGTAAAATTAGCATTTAGTAAAATATTACAATATAGTGGAGGATCGACGGTAAAAATATGTTAAAATACTGCCAATATTTCTTTTATATATAAAAACTTATATCGTATAGTTTTTAAATAAAAAAGGGGGAAAATTACAGGGAAAAAATCTCTGTCATAATTATGTAATATTTTTGGTCTGTTTTTTGTTAATATTAATAATGAGTTCTCATTAATTAAAGAGATAAAAAATCACACCATGTTATTTAGGTTAGATAATTTTTTGTTAATTTCTGAATTATTTATTACTGTTTATTTATATTTACTTTAACAATTTTTTATGTTTCATTTTTGAAGAAGACTGCATTTTTTGACAGTGTAAAGGTTAATTTATAAGTATATCATTAACCATCAAGGCTTTTAGTCACAAACGAGTAGATATTATTATTTTTACTATTTGCATTAAATAATAAATTCTAGTGAATATAATTTTTAGTAATATTATTGCATTGAATTTTATATACTTATTTATTTGGCTTATTTAGAGACAAAAAGAAGACACAATGATATATAGTTAATTATTTCTGTACATAAAAGTGTGGCAAAAGTATTCGTATACTTTTATTTTAGAATATAGTCAGATCAACACAGGAGAAAGGAAAAACGATATTTATAGCTCTGCAATTCGAAAGCCAAAAATGAAAATTCTCCCCCGAGACACGTATCCTTGGTTCCGTTTGTTTACCGGAGAAGATTAGTTTCAATACGCTCCTGCGTGGATCAAGACGTATGTTGTAATTTTATTTTATACATGGGATAAATTAAGTTATTTTTGTATATCTCAAATAAGATCTATCAAAACGTTAGTTGAAGATTTGTGGATTCTACAGGTACATTTAATGCTTGGGACATGTTTAGTTAATTGACAGAAACTATATCTGGTTGATTCATTCGTAGTTTTTAGTAACTTATGTTAGTCTACCTGACGTAGTATAAATGGATAATTTAATGTTAGTTTCCCTTAACATAACTTATTTTAACAAGTAAAATGCTATATAAATATATAGATGCTAGTCTCAATGTTAAATAATATATATTTAAAATATTATAGTTTAAAAAAAATAAGTTTTTATTGACATTTGAAACTTATTTATATAACATTTTTGTTTGAAGTAGAATGTATTATGCATATAATTGAATTTAAAAGAACTAACCATGGACTAACTCAATTTTGTACGTATGTGAGTTAAAAGCCCTTTGCTTTGCGTGTTTTAGATGTTAACGTTGATTTTATATGATTTTCACGTAAATACAAATTCAAAGTCGTATATTTTAGGTCATACGTAGAGTAAAAAATTCAGCACTAACTTGAAATAATGTCTTATAGATTAATAGCTGTATTATTATCATTATACACTGTATTTATCTAAAAATCTACCAGGCTTTCTTTATATAATGTTCAACCTAAGATATATGTTGTTCTCAACGCTCTATCGTTAGTATAAATTGTAATTCTTAGATTTTTACACGAATTTAATGTTTTTAGTTTTTGTTCGAGACGATGATACTCCTTTTAGCAATTACTCATTAGTCTTAAACAGCAGTTAAATGGTTCATTAAAGGTAATTTGTTGATGCACACTAAACTGATCACAGACCATTACAAAAGTGTTAGTTTTACAAACTAATTATATTTATAGTTAAAATGTGTTTTATTTTACAGCAGCTGTACAATATAGGCAGTTAAAAATCTGAAACAATACACTTTCATAATAAGAAAAATCTATTATTTTAAGAAGAAGAATTGATATATGTTGTGGGGAGGTTGGAAATGTTGGGTGATTACATGCACGAAATGTCGGTATTAATAAGTGACAGAGTTACAGCCATATTGTCACGAAACTGAACAACAAAACTGCCACCTGCACGAACTACATCGACACGCAAACTTGCTAGTATTTATGTAGCAAAAAACCAAAAATAGTCATCTAGAAGCAGGTTAAACGTAAGCGTAGTCATTTTATTATTACTTGCAATAGCCATTTTTAATATAATTCAAATAGATTTAATCTTTTTAACTAGTATAGTTGAGGAACTAAACATATCAATATTTTTAACAAAATAATTTTAAATTGTTTAATATTGAGGCCTCAGAAACCTAAGATAAAAGTCGATTCCCCATGTAGCAGATTGTATACGTTGACCTCAAATTCTCCGGTGTTGCAAAAATATCGTGAATCAATTGGGGAGTTAAGAATTTATAAGTGAATCCTGAAATCGAACGCTTGAACATTGATGGCGGAATCGATTCCTCTATCCACAGATCACAAAAAGGTGGGTCCCGAGATTGTGGTCCTTGTATAGCATATATTAAATTAAATTCTAATTAAATGTACTAACAAATAACAATTCTGCTATTAAAGTCAGATAGATATTAAAGTGAAAAGGATTAATTAAACACAATAATTTTTTATTTCAACTACAATTACTGTACGCATTTCTTTTAAAGTAAATAATTACTTAAATTTTCCATATGGAGCAGTCAAATTAAATAGCAATAAATAATCACTGTTGTCCAATTATCGAGGTGATATACTCACATATAACTTACTTTTATTGGATTTGGTTCATTAAATAAGAGTGTGGGAATAGTATATTTCATAACAAGAGTGGAAAATGGGATTTTACATGTTCGAGACCATATGTTTGAAGTGCGAGACTTGTCGAGCACTTCAATTGGTCGAGAACATGCAAAACATTTTCACTTGAGATTTGAACGATAGTTTTCACAACACTACTGAATAAAAAATGTTGGAATGTTAACTTTTTAATTAATTAGGAATATGTTAGGAACATTTTATAAAATCAGCTCTACTATTTTAAATGAAACTATAACAAGAATTATTTTAAAAGCTTTCGAAGGTTGTTGATAGTGGAAAATTTTCGAACGTAAACAATGTTACTTTCGACTGTCAACAATAGACGGCTGTGGGAAATATGACGTTTCACTGGTTATAAACAATTAACAAAAACAGCTGAACTCATGGTAGTGTTGTGAAAAATAATTTACGTAACTGAATAAGAAACTTATAGTTTTACCAAGCAATCAAGCTAAACCACTCCCTGTATGCGTGTGGCAAAACAATAATGGCGCCCTCTACCTGTCACCAGTGTCTCCATTCGATGTACTGGAACCTAGCAACTAAGTTTTCCAAACACTGATATTCAATATTGCATAATATAAATATAACAAGTAGTCTCAGAAGTGTCAGAAAACGTGAATGTACACTATTACAACACTTGGAATTTTTACCTTATTTATATTGCATTATGGAAATTTACCTAAATATACATAAATAAAAATTCATAAGTTGGTAGTAATTATAATTCATGTACGTTATAATTAATTACGGTATTACTCATTCATAGCAATTTTTTCCGATATTTCTACACCTAAATAAACTGCTCTATTGGTTAACGGCCTACCTTTAATAGTTTATTTAAAAAGTATATTATTTTACCTGCAGTATCAGTTTTTGCCAAAAGTTGTTCATTATCGATTCAAACAAACGGCTAATAAGTTAATTATAGCATGATAGGACATGATAGGATGGTATAATTTATATTTAATAATAACAGTACAGTATTTTGGAAGACTATCGAGTTTATTTCTGTGTCGACAAGAAGAAAACATTGTAAAAATACGTCTGGAGTATAAATAAAGAAATGTCCATGTTAATGTCTATGACCTAATAAAACTAATTGTATTGTGCTCTTAGGAGTATAACAACATGTCAAATCTGTATGTTATTTACCACCAATATGATAAACATTTCATTGAAAACAGAATAAACAGAAAATAAACGTGTGTGAGTACTTTTCAAAATCTTTAATATCTTACTCTATACTATATAAAGCAGCATCCAAATAAGAAAATTTAGAAATACGTGTCCTAAAAAAACATAAATAGTACAACCGCAAACTATTTAGAACCAAACTTATCGGGAAGGCTTCAGTGGAAAATCCAATTGAGGCTGATAATTGGATTCCTGATTTATTGCGAACCAATTTTACATATATGTTACAGGTTAAAATCTGTGCTTTTTAAAACCTAAAATGTTTTAGAAAACATGGGTTGTTCATACTTTAAATACATTTAATAAATAGTTAAAAGTATTTAACTGTTTAGTTATGTTAGGATGAGAAGTTACATTACGATGTATACAAACATATAGATAACTATAGATATATATGATTGGCAAATAAAGAGCTCTATGTCCTACTCCAGCTGATCTAAGGAGATAATATTTCTCACCCTACATCCCTATACTTATTCATGGAAAGTTAACAATTTTCTGTTAAAATGTTTTTCTTAATAGTTTTTGAAATGTTTGTAATATAATTGTTTTGTAGAAGCTGACAATGAGTTGTATAATTTTACATTTGTGTAGATGAAGTTTTTCTGTGATTTTTGGTATTTATATTGTTTGATTTCAAATTATTATTTCTGGTGTCATAGGAATGCACATTGGAGTTTTTTAAAAAATATTCAATATTTTTTTTATTTTGAGCATTACAAGCAAAACAAATGTGCTTGTAGTTTGGTTTGTTTAAGCATACTGTAAATTCAAATTTATACAATTTTACTGTTTCCGGTATTCTATGATGCTTAATTAAGAGTAGCTTGTATATTCTTGCAACAGGGAGGCTAGGAAGCAAGATGCCATATTTAAATAAATAAATATTGCAATACATTTCAGTAAACCAAGTTTAATTTTCTCAGACTAAAGGTATTCACAAAGTAATATTACATATGTGATATGTAACAATACATTTATTAATTTTCATTAACAATCACTTATTTAATATTTTTATCAAAAAGCAATTTGCTAACTAAAATATTATGATTATTGTAGTAAATTATTCCAATTACAGAAATCAACTATATACAGACTTAGGAGTTTTGGTAAGGCAGGCCTCTCATCCAAAATCACCTTTTTTAACTATTTCGGACTGTAGGGAGATTTCTAAGTTATGTCTTAAAAAAGACGTCCATAAACCCAATAATGAGGTGTTTACAACAATCTGTGTTTTCTTCAATCTAGAAGTCTTGAAAACTAAATATGCCTTGCCAATGATTGTGACAGTAATAATAATAATTTAAAATGTCTTTTTATTAAACATTTTGGATTGAAGATTAACAAAATTTAAAGAGTTTTCACTTTGTCCTTTTGGTATATTTGTTCAAGTTACATATCCTTAGGTACGATTTGAGACTGTTATATACATAGGGTGGAACAAGTATTGAATCCGTTTTCCTACGACCTTACTACATCCTAAATAGGATAACATATCAGAATAGAAATAGTAAGATAGAAGCAGAACATATCAGAATAGAAGTGGTAAGATATAAATAGAACATTTCAGAATAGAAGTGGTAAGATAGAAGCAGAACTTATCAGAATAGAAGTGGTAAGATAGAAGCAGAACTTATCAGAATAGAAGTGGTAAGATAGAAGCAGAACTTATCAGAATAGAAGCGGTAAGATAGAAGCAGAACTTATTAGAATAGAAGTGGTAAGATAGAAGCAGAACATATTAGAATAGAAGTGGTAAGATATAAGCAAAACATATTAGAATAGAAGTGGTAAGATAGAAGCTGAACTTATCAGAATAGAAGTGGTAAGATAGAAGCAGAACATATTAGAATAGAAGTGGTAGGATAGAAGCAGAACATATTAGAATAGAAGTGGTAAGATAGAAGCAGAAAATATTGGAATAGAGTTGGTAAGATAGAAGCAAAACATATCAGAATAGAGGTGGTAAGATGGAAGAAGAACATATTAGAATAGAAATGGTAAGATGGAAGCAGAACATATTAGAATAGAACTGGTAAGATAGAAGCAGAACATATTAGAATAGAAGTGGTAAAATATAAGCAGAACATATCAGAATAGAAGTGGTAAGATATAAGCAGAACATATCAGAATAGAAGTGGAAATATAGAAGCAGAATATATTAGAATAGAAGTGGTAAGATAGAAGCAGAACATATCAGAATAGAAGTAGTAAGATAGAAGCAGAACATATCACAATAGAAGCAATAAAATAGAAATAGAACATATCAGAATAGAAGCAGTAAGATAGAAGTACACATTCTATAGTTTTTTTCTATTCTATAAGCATATTAGAATAGAAATGGTAAGATAGAAGAAGAAAATATTAGAATAAAAGTGGTAAGATAGAAGCAGAACTTATCAGAATAGAAGTGGTAAGATAGAAGCAGAACTTATCAGAATAGAAGTGGTAAGATAGAAGCAGAACTTATCAGAATAGAAGCGGTAAGATAGAAGCAGAACTTATCAGAATAGAAGTGGTAAGATAGAAGCAGAACATATTAGAATAGAAGTGGTAAGATATAAGCAGAACATATTAGAATAGAAGTGGTAAGATAGAAGCAGAACTTATCAGAATAGAAGTGGTAAGATAGAAGCAGAACTTATCAGAATAGAAGCGGTAAGATAGAAGCAGAACTTATCAGAATAGAAGTGGTAAGATAGAAGCAGAACATATTAGAATAGAAGTGGTAAGATATAAGCAGAACATATTGGAATAGAAGTGGTAAGATAGAAGCAGAACATATTAGAATAGAGGTGGTAAGACATGAGCAGAACATATTAGATTAGAAGCGGTAAGATAGAAGCAGAACATATTAGAATAGAAGTGGTAATATAGAAGCGGAACATATTACAATAGAAGTGGTAAGATAGAAGCAGAACATATCAGAATAGAAGTGGTAAGATAGAAGCAGAACATATTAGAATAGAAGTGGTAAGATAGAAGCAGAACATATTAGAATAGAAGTGGTAAAATATAAGCAGAACATATCAGAGTAGAAGTGGTAAGATATAAGCAGAACATATCAGAATAAAAGTGGAAAGATAGAAGCAGAACATATTAGAATAAAAGTGGTAAGATAGAAGCAGAACATATTAGAATAGAAGTGGTAAGATAGAAGCAGAAAATATTGGAATAGAGTTGGTAAGATAGAAGCAGAACATATCAGAATAGAAGTGGTAAGATGGGAGCAGAACATATTAGAATAGAAATGGTAAAATAGAAGCAGATCATATCAGAATAGAAGTAGTAAGATAGAAGCAGAACATATCAGAATAGAAGTGGTAAGATAGAAGCAGAACATATCAGAATAGAAGTGGTAAGATAGAAGTAGAACATATCAGAATAGAAGTGGTAAGATAGAAGCAGAACATATCAGAATATAAGCGGGAAGATAGAAGCAGAACATATCAGAATATAAGTGGTAAGATAGAAGTAGAACATATCAGAATAGAAGTAGTAAGATATAAGCAGAACATATCAGAATAGAAGCGGCATTATTAGCAATAAGATTTTTTCGTATGGAAACTAACAGTCATTATAAATCGGAATTTGAGTAAATTTTTGTGATTAACTATTTGTAAGTGAGAGGGAGGGGGGATAGTGATGGATTATATCAATCCTCAAGAATAGATCATAAAATAAATATACTGATTTGTATAGTTTTTATTTAAGTAGATTTGTTTTCAGTAACTTTGTTGTGAGAAAATCAATAATTGTGTACTACTAATTCTACAATTATGGTTATACTAGTTATTATTAACACAAATAATAGTTTCTTGATAGTTAGCAATACTTATATAGAAAGCAATTAAATTAAGTTTGTGAGACTTACGGTATTGTTTAAACGAACAATGATACATTTTGCCTCACCGAAAATCACAAGTATTTATATTATTTATAAATACCAAAGTGTCTGAAGATGCACCACGTACCAGTTTCGCCCAACAATGTTTGAAACAACTTATAAATGTAATGATTGAACTAAAATAGTAATTTTAAAATGATTTAAACATTTTTCATAGAGTTATGCAGAATAATGCCTGCACATAACAAACTCTTGATAAAGCGACTGGCGTTAAACATCAATTTCTGCTCTTTCATTGCCGGAAACCATTTCACAAAGCCATTTTTCCATTATAAAAGAGCGTGTCAATGAATGTTTTTCTGAATGATACATATCTTCTTCTTTTTAAATATTAGTGTAAAAATAGAAACCATTCAAGGCTTGCATTTTTAACTTTCTTTATTATCAGTTACTCATTAATTTATACACACTGGTATTTTATACCACATAAAATTCAGGATACTAAGATGGTTTGTATAACGGTTAAACGGGGAAAATTTACTTTAAAAAACTTATTAATAACATATTTTAACTAAAATTCTTATAAAACACATTTTTACATAAAACCTGGTGACTAAGTAATGCACTAGTCGCATACGGATCATAATTTGCCGAATGAATAAGTTGTATCGTAGTTCCTTTGGTGACTCAGCATCGTAAAGTATTACGACTTCAGCAGCGAGTCCTGGCATGAGCTGATGATAAACCGAAATATGATTTTCCATTTTAATAATTAAAATGATAATAATAAAAAGGAATAGAGTTTATAACTATATTTTTAGTAGGGTAAATGTCTAATAAGTTATCTCAAACACTTAATTGAGGGACCAATGACTTGAGGGTCCCCAATCCCAAATCACCACCACTACATGTGCAGGCCACCACCAATACTTCGGCCCTCATTATGTTATGCGGCTGTTGTCTGGTGGCCGGCCATGGCACATAATAGTGCAAGGCTAACACTAGACAGATGTCAAAGAATGGCGTGCCTGGGAATTACAGGCGCAATTAGAACAACCCCTTTGGTGGCGATGGAGGTCCTCACTGGGCTCCGCCCAATGGACCTGTTTGTAAAAGGGGAGGCCTGTAAAGTGGCCTTCAGAATAAGGACGACTGGTGGCTGGCTGTCTGGCCAACCAAGACTCCACGGGAGTATA
The DNA here is from genome assembly GCA_035578905.1 of Stictocephala bisonia. Taxonomy (NCBI): domain Eukaryota; kingdom Metazoa; phylum Arthropoda; class Insecta; order Hemiptera; family Membracidae; genus Stictocephala; species Stictocephala bisonia. The sequence goes on from JAQJVL010003331.1 coordinate 14,411, forward strand.
CTATCTGGGGACATTGGTCTGGACCCGTTGATTTCGATGGGAACAGACTTAATGGTACCTAAGTACAGAATTGACAGACGGGTTAGGGCCTTCCTTCCAAGCAGAGATGAGTGGATGGGGAGTACCGAGCCCGCACAAGTAAAGGGAAGCGTCTGGTATACAGACGGCTCACTTATAGAAGAAGGTGCGGGTGCGGGGGTATACAGGAGGGGAGCACGGAAAGTTCTGTCTGTACCTCTAGGGGCCCATGCAACCGTCTTCCAGGCGGAGGTGATAGCTATCATGATAGCCACACAAGAATAAATGCGTCTAGGTGGCTTCGGAGGAGTTTTCTCAATCTTCTCGGACAGCCAGGTGGCGATAAAGGCGATCATGGCACCACGTACAAGCTCTAAGCTGGTATGGGAGTGCCAGGGGATCCTGGAGACTCTTTGCCAGTTTAAACAGGTGAGACTCATATGGGTCCCTGGGCATGCTGGTATTGATGGGAATGAGAGAGCAGATGCACTGGCTAGGAGGGGGGCAAAGTGCCCACTGCTGGGGCCGGAGCCGGCTCTTGGTATTCCTCTTCAAAACGTAAAAAGAAGAATTTACAGGTGGACCTCTGAGAAACACGATTGCAGATGGAGGACCGATTCCGGGCTCAGGCAGTCTCGTGCTCTTATCCAAGGACCGGGTCGCAGGTACAGCGGAGATCTGCTGAGCTGTAACCGGGCCAAGGCGAGGGCGGTTACGGGTATGCTGACCGGACACAATCTTCTTAACAGACATATGAAGATTATGGGCCTAACAGAGAACTCCACATGTAGGCTCTGTGAGGAGGATGAGGAGAGCTCCATACACATCTTTTGTCTTTCAGGAGCTCTTTCATCTCTTAGGTATAGGACTCTGGGTGCCGCTTTTCTGGAACCAGAGGATATTAGAAGGGCTACACTCGGGGAGATCATGACCTTCATAAGGGGGACTGGTCTCTTGTGACACTGTCGCCAGTCTCGGGGTGCAAAGGGCCATAGAGTCTAGGCGCAGTGGGCTTGGCGACAGGACCACAACCCGTTGTATCTAATCTAATCTAATCTAATATAATCTAATAATCTGGGCAGGCCAATTTCGTGCAACGATTGGCACTGTCCTTGTTTCGGTCACCCATCCAAGGAACAGTCACGCTCCATTTTGCTTGACGCCGATACCATAAAATGTTAAATAAGCATGGTGAAAAAGTATATAACACATAATCTTGATCCTCTACATGCCAAATATTTTGATTAACCTTGATAAAGATGGTGTAGTATATGACGAAACGAAAATACTGTAATCTGTAACTTAACCATTGTCTTGAAATAAAAAAAGGTTCTTTATTTAATCTCAAAATAATGATTAAAATTACTGTATTTTCATTTGTTATATACTATAAATCTTCATCAAGGCCTCACAAAATATTTTGCTTGAAGATGTTCGTAATACCTTGTACAGCTAATTATTAGCCAATGCTTATAGTAGAAGATGTTTAAATAGGAATTGAACATAAATATTTTTCAATAACTATTTGACAATTATTTAAGTTTAATTATATTAAAAGTAGTTACTTTTATAATGTGTTATTAAATTGTTGTAAAATACACGTTGAAAAATTATGGACCTTTTCAATGTTATTGTTTTAGGAATAAAAGAATAGTTTTTATTTATCAATAATACTAATAATAATAATAATAATTTTTTTATTACAACAAATATTTTACAAGTAGTCTTTTTTATTTATTCCTCTAGCCTGTGACTGTTTGAGGAAACATCTTATTCATAAATACATTTGCTATAATATTTACATTATAAAATACATTTTTATCCATTTATTTTTTTCATTGTTACTTTTCAATTAGTAGTTATCATTATTAATTTTTCTTTCTTATTTATTAACAATCTTGCTAAGTTTCTTAACATTTATACAATAAAAATATATTAATTAGATGACAATTAAATCAGACATTCAATAAAAAAAAATATTGATTCAAAACCAATATCTTATTAGATCCAAATACATAAAAATGAAAAGTGATGTAACATAATATAGCCTAACACATTCAATTAAAACATAACATAATAGAACACAGTATAAATACCTTGACCACTACAAATATTAGGAATATTAACGAGAGTAAATATATAACAACAATAACAGTAACAACAACAACAAAAACAATAAATCAACAATAAACAATAAATTAATCTTCGGTGGAATATTCATTTACAAACAGTTGCAAAAGTAATTTAGGGCACAACAAAGTTCAGGTTCTAATAGTGTAAATGTTTGGACTATACCAAATGTCTACTATGGACGGAACTGACTGTACACCAAAGAGGGGTGAAATCTAAAAAAACCATAACTTGGAACGAGTTGCATTCCTGCACTGTTTTCATATGCAACATATTAGATAGGGTTATGTTGACAAATAAATTATACGATGTCTGATTCGTTCAATATGATTGTATTTTCCTATTATTTGTAAAAATGTGTGTATGTGTATGTGTGATAATCAGTTCTTTGTGTTTGGTGTTTATTGTGATTAACCCATGTGATTGGGATGTATAACCTAAAATTCATTTTTGGTGTTGGTTGGTAAGTAAGTATATTGATGAGTAGGACTAATATTTTATGTTATGTTTTTAAACTAATAAAATAGTTTTTAAGGTGTGTTTTCAACTGGCTGTAATTGTGTAAATGTTGTATATCTAGAGGTAATGAGTTAATTAGTGATGGGATTCTAAATTCAAGAGCTAGCCTACTATAATTATTGTGATGCCTTTGCACTTGATATTGTCTATGCCTCAAATTATATTGCACATTACGCTGAATTCTATAATCCTCATTGAAATAATGTTTACTTAGGTCTATGTATCTAGCCAAACAATGAAATTTCATAGTTCCTAAACACTCCAATGGAATACTAAAAAATAGTACTTTCAATATACTTGTTATGACATTTTTTAACTGTATATTGACATATTCAGGAGCTAAATAGTAAACAGTTATTCCATACTGAAACATACTTTGCACAAGAGAAAAATAAATAAGTCTCTTTGTGCTTACAGAAAAATGTTGTCCAATCCTCTTACACTTAAAAAGTACTCTTCTTAGGCAATTTGTTAGATATGCTATATGTGAATAAAATTTTATATCTGAGTCAAAAAAATAATAATAATAATATTAATATTTATATTAATACATTATTGACATTATTTGATGTATAAAATTATATAAAATATTACAAATAAAAAATAATAAAAAATATGTTAGTATATAAAAATTATAGTACTGCAGGATTTTTTTCATTAGTTCAAAGAATATTTAAATTTTATATTAACAATTGACTGCTAAAATTTTTTCTTAATATTGATTTAAAATTTTTGTAATATAACTGTTGTGTAGAAGCTGACAATGAGTTGTATAATTTTATATTTTTGTAGATGAATTTCTTCTGTGATTTTTGGTATTTGTATTGTTTGATTTCCAATTATTATTTCTGGTGTCATAGGAATGCACATTGGAGTTTTTTTTAATAATATTCAATATATTTGTAATGTTGAGAAGTGACTTGTAAATTATAAAGGATGGAAGCGATATAATATTTAATTTTATAAATAATGGATTACAATGGGTAGTCTGCGTTACTCCACAAATTAATCGTAATGCTTTTTTTGAATAATAAATAATTTCTTAAAGTTCGAAAACAGGCCCCATAAATGTGTACCATAGCTTAATTGTCTATACATGTAGGCATAGTAAACTAGAATGAGATCATCATCAGTTACTTAAGAACAATCAGTGACTGGGTATTCTAGAAAGTTGCAGAGGCCATTTATGCAATATTATACGTAATCAACTATACATAAACGTAAAATAATTAATCTTAATTTATAATACCAAATTCAATCAACAGCACCCGTTTATTATTCAAGGATTTAATTATTTGCAGTGTATAATTTATCCTCTTTTTACAACGTTTTAAATTAACAAAAACATAGTTTATTTTATACTATAGAATCTCTCTTATGATATAATTATGAGTTTGTAGCCAAATCAAAAATAAAAATTAAAGAACATTGTTGGAGATAGATATGAAGTAATTACTTGCACGGAAGCGGAAAAAAGGGAAATATCATGAGGCAAAAGTTAACAGAAATAATGTCACGGTTAGCTGAATAAGGAAAATGCCACCTGCACGACTTGCTTCACACGGACAAAGTATGAAATTGTTTAGTAAGCATGCCATAAACCAGACACGCAATACTTTTAACTTATAACTATGGTAGTAGTCATATTATACCAGGTAAAAATTACTACACCATATTATAAATTAAATGCTTTTAAGTTTTATAATTTATTTTAGTATTTTTAAAATTTAGGTAGTTTATAACCTAATAGAGAATCACATTAATTATAAATATATATTACTAAAGGTACAATTTTAGTACGAAAAACTTATTTGTAGTTTCACGGTCCAGCAAAAAATATTTGACTATAATTAAAATATTTTTAATTAAATACCTGAAAGTTACCTGTTTTCATAAAACAGTTAATATCTTACAGTTAGAAGAAATAAAAGTTTACTTGTATATTTACGTTGTTCTAAATCCATGTCTTACGTTGAGACCTGCTCTCACATACATCACCCATTGAATAATTTATACAGATTTATTTTAGAGAATAATGTTTGGTTTGGGGCTACCTACATGTTATAGAACACGTTTAGTTCTAACTATCTCAACAATTTTAGCGTTATTATAAGTTTGCATAGTTTTAAATCTAACTGTTTGAATGGTAGGTAAATGATCTAGTATTTAATTTTAATATTGTTTAATAAAGACATTTTAGAGTTGTAATACATTATTTATATATTTATGTAAATACTCTGTATATAGATGGAAAATATATGAACTATAAAATTATAATCAGTGATGTTTGTGAAAAAATATATTAATATAACTTAAAAGTGGGTTATTTTAACTAACTCCACATATATTACCTTATATTATTGTTAGTTAGTTAACTTTTAATGGTTGATTTCAACGTTCAATAATAATTCACAAAAGTAAAATTATTTACAGAAGTATGTTTATTATTATAGTACAAAATGTACTTCTTTATAACATAAATAAAACTACAAAAAACAAAAAAATGTATATGAATGTACTTCCATATAGATTTATGTCTTTACACTGACTAGATTTTACCTCATACAAATCAAGTTCGGTGCAGGCCCACGCAACGCCCACCTAGTGAATCTGCCAAATGCAATGCTCCACCACTCTGCCTATCGTAAGAACCTATTTTAGGACAAATGATGATATACAATTTTGCAATATTGCTGCTCATATTAAATGTCTCTTCGACTATTCAGGATTTTTTTTAATAGTAGGAGTAATATAAAAAATAATGTTATGTTGTTAATTTAAAATAAAATTAATTACTTTTCAAAATTGTTTTCCAAAGCCATAGTTTACAATCTTTGTTCATTTTAGATTATATTCACAACACATTCAAATATATTACTTAATATAAAGATTCCAAAACTGTTTTGAATATAGTTTTCACACAGAATGTTTCATACAAATATATATTGTAACCCAGGTTATTAATATTCTGTAATGTTTACAATTATATATTTAGTCAAGCAAGCACTTAAATTCAGATTTATCTGGTACCAACGCATTCTAAAAGTAAATTCATTTCTTCATAACGACGATAAACTATTTATGTATGCTGAGATAAGAGACTGACATTAAATTGAAATCTGAATGAGATATTTACATTTTATTGTTAAATACGAATATAAAATTGGATAACATTTTACAATAGTATAACATAATTTTTTAAATCTCACATAATTATTTAAAATGTGAATCATATCTACATTTTTTGTTGTTGCAAGATTAACACGACTAGTGTTTTTGAATATTTTGGTGGCTTTTTATCACAGTTTATATTTTTCACGCACTTCTTACCACAAATTTAAAAAACAAAATTATATTTTAAAATTGCTATTTATAAGTTTTGATCAGTTAAGGGTTTTGCATATTATATAGTTTTATAAATTTTGATTAAACATTCTTATGAATATGTAATATTTATACCATCTATTTCAATAAGTATTGCAGTTTATATAAAATTAAAACTAATTTAAATTATTTTGTACTAATAAACTGTTTTAGGTAAAATATTTCATTTCCTGAAAGCTTTGGAGTAAAGTTTTTAATTTGAAACTAAAAGATAAGATTTTATTAACCTAAAAAAATTAATAACCTTAAAGGAAATGACAATATTTTACTTAGGTTTGATCTTTTAGAAAGTAAAGTGAGTAGAGATCCGTAAATATTTACTTTAGAGAAAACCAATTTATGGAAGATAGCTAATCCCATCGAACAACAAAAGACCCTAAGAGCTTTACAAATAAATATACTTAGGTCAAATATGAACGCAATCATATCTTGTGTCACCCACATATCTGGTTAAGATTTAGGTTTTATGTGTTTAAATGTCTTGTAAAAAGAGAAATAACACTAACATCCTTTCTGAGAGATAAATCCAATTTCACAATTATTAAGAACCTGCTCCTTTAAATTAATATAAATCAGCAAATTCTTCGTAAGCTTGGTGATCATTAATTAAATAATTAATATTTTCGGCTCTGTAATGTTTTTACTGATTAATATTGAGTTGCAACAACTACTTTCAATAATTGCAACGTTTCCTTCAGATGCGAAAGTGACACAAATTCATATATCTTACTAGATGGTTAATTCTACCAATGACAATTATTATACCTTAAATTTGTTCCGACCGTCGAATGTAAGTTCGTTTGTAGCTGGATTTGGATGAGAACTTATTAGGAATTAACAAAGAAGTTTTTCCAATAGGTTGATTTCTAGGTTTAAATCATTCAACTTTTTTTCAACCAAGAAGATTAAAAAATTATAGTGAATAAGTAATATTTAAAACCCTCTAATTTGTGCATCTTTTTTCATAACCCCAAGAAGAGTTGTGTAAAAACGGAAAGTCACGATGCGATCAGTGGATTCTCCACATTACCTTTTCTGGTTTGAAATGACATCTCGTAAATTAAAATGTTTTAGACTGAGGGATAATGCTATAAATAGATATTAAATATATATATATATATGTATATAATTTTGCTCCAAAGAACAGAAGAATGAGCTTCATTTAATGGAAAGCCAAAATGGTATTTACAACTGTAAAGATATGCAGTCTTATAAGAACTGCATACGATTCTAAGATTCATAGAATTACCCAAATTTATTAGACACATTACTGTCTTAATTTAGTTCATATGCTGGTATTAATACTATCTTATAGAAATAATACATTTTACTTACATCATTAGTATGAAAATGAATTAAATTTATGATCTAGTGTATTTTAATTGATAATTTATATAGGCTTAAAGTGACTTTTACCCTTAATACTACCAACTATCTTATTGAGAGATCATATATAACAATAATACATTATAATAAGTACCTTAATACAGAACATAACATTTATGTATTTTTACTGTTAATAAAAAGCGATTGTTTAACCAAGTCTCAATATATAAGTATAACAAACTATTCAACCAAGACTAAATCCCACGAAAATAAACACTAGTGTCCCTCTCTTCTGGCAACATATACTAGGATAATAATGTAAATATTGAAGTTCCATCACAAAATGTCTGATGGGTTTTCTGTGTACTCGCCGGTCAGCAAATTACTGCTAACACTAGTACATATACTATTATTTACATAGGCTTTTTATGTATTTGGTTGATGAAATAACTTCACGTTTCATCACAAATCAATTATTTAATATGTACCACGTGATTATTTTAAATATTATTGCTAAATCACTTCGTATATATTTAAAACATATCCAAAATACACGCAAAACTCCTTTTAAAAGCTATAGGAAAAATCAATACATACAATACTTAACGAAGAGTGATAATAAATCTGTAGAAAAAAGAGTCAATGCATTTAACACGAAGCAATTCGCTATGCATGAATTGTAGAAAGAAACTAACTAAAGTTGTTAAACAACATATCTTATTGTATTGAATCCATCGCAGATAATTGGCTGAAACCAAAAACCCTTAATAACTATAAAATTACAAAATAAAATTTAGAGAATATAATGTATTAATTCCATTCTTTTTATGTGTGGAGTACACCACCTTTTTTAGCATTTGAGCTGTTTTTACGTTTTATTTAATGTTAGAGTGACAAACTATGACGCACAATTAAAATAATATTAGAGTTGAATATGTAAGAGATCATTTGTGTAAGAGTTTAAAACATGTACAAACTTATATCTAAATTGCTCTTGAGATCAACCACATCTAATTTTCAACATTTTAAGGTCGATAAGCTCAGTGATATGTGCCATAACTCTACACCTATAGTAATTATGAATTTATATTACAACGTTAAAGAAAATATGGCTTACTATAGGTGTGTACATAATAAAGTTTACCAACAGCATTGTAGTTAAATAAAGATATATGATACACAAACACATATATTATCCAAAATATCCATTAGTTTATTCGTACTTTCGAGTATGTGACTGAGCTATCACATCTGCTGATCGTGCAAACAAATTTCACAACCTAAATATTTTCGATAACGATCATAGCAGGGTTATTTAAATGCAGGAAGTAGCATATCATTGTTGGCTGAATTACTAAAACTAACCAGACAAGCCCCATTTCTCTCGTGTTGCACGTTTGGGCGTCAAGTCTGTTTTGGCACTGGAGAGTAAGCAAATATTAATTGGATTGTCATTGGCCAGTAGGAGGATCATTAATTTCAATTAAGGAATAAGGAATTAACCTCAGACTTAAAGAGGTTTTAATAATTCTAATAATTATTGTATTGCTGTAAATTAATCCTGAACAGGTGGTGATAGGTCTAACTCATTCAGTTGTAAGTGGGGAGTGAAAAATTACTAGTCATTTGGCTATGTTATGCAGGCCCTTACTATAGAACATGTAGTAAAGAATTGTAACACTGCATATGTTTACTGCTATAAAGGTGTGAAAAAACATTTTCTTTATTAGGTAAGTCATGTGGATTTGAAATTTTGAGAAGATATCCACTAATAGACATTTTTACCAGTAAAAATAATTTTGCTGTGATGTTTTAGATTCTTGAAAGGTTTATTCCAATTAAAAGAGTATAATTTTAATTGAGCTCTACTAGAGATATTTTTCTAATTGTGGCTTTGTAATAATGTAATTTTTTACACAAATTTAAAACATCACGTGAATTATACTTTTTTATAACTTTGTATAATCTATCATGCAAATTCTTTATCAAGCAATTGTATTTATGTATAAAATACAGTTTTCGTTTAGTACTTTACCCAAATTTCAGTACCTAAAGGATACAATCGGAAAATATTTGTTCAGGTTTGTTAAATTTTTTTTAACAAACAATAAATGTACAGCAAAATATCAAATCAATAAATCACCATCATAGTCTGAGTTATGAGCTTTGTATTTGGTAATACTTGGTATCAGCTGAGAAGTGTGAGTTGTTGTTCCGGTTCCGGGGTTCCCTTCCCCATAAACCTGTGATTTACGGTAGCAACGTCGTATCCCAAGAAATGTTTGACGTTTCCAATCTAATTTGAAGGGAAAGTATGGAAAGTCATTTTACAATAATCAGTATTAAAAGATAAATAATTTAGGCACATGCTATAATGGGAAAAGGTTCGGCAACTATATAATGTGTTGGGTAGAGTCCTAAGACGTAGTATATAGTATTAATAATAATGTAAAGTTCAACAGGTACATACAGCAAGTTTGATACATACCAAGACAGATTTTATAAATTACCAAAGAATATTTTTGTATTGATACGCATATATATGAATCGTTTGCAGCCTTGAAAAATATACATCTGAGTTTCTAAATGTTGCATACGACTTACAATAGTATTGTATGCTATTTATAAAATACATTTTTTTTGTTAAAATTTTGTTAGAAAAAATATCACACAAATTACGGATAATTGAAAGTGTTAAATATTAATAAACATAACAAATATCAGTTTCATCATTTTTAAAATACAATTAATTCAAGAGGATTAATGAACTGTGGCACACATCGAACTAAAATGATTTTGTTTATTTTTACAATGTCTAGTATGTTTATATAGAAAGTCAGATAATCATGTTGTAATATATATGTGAAACTTAACATAATATCTTTTTTTAAAATAATTTTTAGAAATACGTTAAGTTATTATAATTATTTACTTATAACTAGCAATAATATTATAAGACTGTTTTACATTATAATTTTTAATGGTTCATACTAAGTAACATATCCTGGTTTTCACTGATTTTACTGATTTACAATGTTAATCAATAAATTAACATTTATAATGCATACGGAGTTTTCACAAACAAATTAAGTCATATATTTATGTATTTACACAATTTGTGTACAATGGTAAATTATACAAACTGATGTGTCAAAATTAATCATGAGGGCGTCAAGTTAGAGATGCGCTCCAATTCACAGGGACTCTGGAATTACGTACGGTCCTTGCATTATTTACTCTGTGAGAAACACTTATTCGGTCTCCCAAGGTGTATGCAGGAGTGAACTGTTTACCTGTTCCTAAATGCACGTGAAAATATTTTAGAATATTAGAACAAAGTTAACAATGTTATATTTCAACATATTGTATTATGTATTTTAAAATTTCTGCAGAATAGATTTATCAAGTTCTTATTGTATCAATACAATGAAATAAACTCCATTGGTACAATAAACATTTTTATATTACATAGTTATGCATATTTTTGATTTTACTTTTATTAATATAGAATTATCCTAAACGTATTACATTATTTTAATTGAACGCTAAATAAAACCATTGTTTTTAATAAATGCTTTATTATAAAATGCCTACAGTAACAAAGACATATTATTACATCAATTAATCTGTACTAAATGATTTTTTATTTCAGTATAGCATATGTCAATAATATGCTATACTGGACCCAACTAGACCAAACAGGCCGAAACGATTCTCATGATACTTTTTGGGATTTAGAACACGTTGAAATGAAAGTATATTTTTCGTAAAAGTACACTAGCTATGAGTTCACCGGCAAGCTATATTAAATGACCTTGAGGTTTTTGATGTTTGAGGCCACATACAGTGGTATCCACTCACCTGCCCACCCCTATACGTACAATGGTATTAAACAATCCACCCACCCTTACACGTACAGTGGTAGTGACCCACCCGCTCACTCTTACACGTACAGTGGTATTGACCCACCCGCTCACTCTTACACGTACAGTAGTATTGACCCACCCACTCACTCTTACACGTACAGTGGTATTGACCCACCCACCCACACATACATGTACAGTGGTGTGTGCGTTTTATGGGAGGTACATATTGGTAACCTCAAACGTTTTAATAATAACTTAGTATAGAAAAAAATAAACATGTAGACATTATGGCTGAAATTTCTAATAAATTATTTCAATAGACTTAGGTTTTGTTAATCAAAATTATATCTGCATATGTTCTTTACTATGGATAGTATTACACTTATATTTTTTATATTAAATAAATTGTTTCCTGATATACAATTGGAAATTTGTTTCAGTTCATCTCCTAAAAGTATTTAGTGTTTGAACACTTTAACAACATTTTATTTGTGTTGGGATAAATAATGCTATTTTGTCTACATATCAACACCTACACCATTAAAATGTTTAAATTGGTAGAAAAAAGTAAAAATAGTACTAGGATATATGTGACCCAACGGAATTAATTAGTTTTATGTTCACTATCACTGAGACACTTATTTCCCACTATATAATACCACTGAGACAGTAATTATATCCCAAAATAAAAATAAACATGACTATATTTTAACTACAAATGATGAACAATAAATATTTCTAACCTGATACTTATTCTTATTTATATCTAATAGAATAAAACATGTAAGACAACATTTAGCACACGATATTTAAAACCTAACCGCAAAAAAATGTGAAATGTAACGAAATAGTCAAAATAAAGCAGATGTAGGTACTAACCTGCACATACTTATTACTCATAAAATGCATATTTTTATTAAATTTACCCCCTTGAACCCCAAAGGTCATCATCACCGTTCATGTATGGTGGGTGGGTTGATGATCACCACTGTCATGATATAAATATTTTTCTTTATTGCATTAATTGTATATAGTAACAATATTCCAGTTGTTTTCATCGAACTTAAAATATAGCATTTTCTGTACAATAATAACCTTTTTTGCTGATATTTATCTAGTTTTACTCCACATATCGTATCAGAATATTATGTTTTACGTATTTATGTTAATTTCATAGATACTAAAAAGTTAAAAGTCGATTTATTTTACCAGGCAAAGTTAGGGCTAAGAAGCCCTCTCTCCGACACTTAACCTGGGGACCAACGGCTTTAAGAGTGACTTTCGGACCACCAATGGCCGGGCAGGTGGGCTGCACCAATAAGTAGGCTCAGGTCACCCATCCAAGGTGGCATGGTCACCCATCCAAGTAAAAGTAATAGTTTTTTGTTTTCTTCTTTGCTTTATGTTCTTTCACGCTTGATGCTTATTTTTTTTAGTTTTAATTATCTTAAAACTATAATGTTGTATTGTTATTTAGCTTGTAAATAATATGCTCAGCAGCAGTGAACACGTATGAACTCTTTAGATATACTCATTGTAGTTATGTATTATTTTTTCTTTATGAGGTTAAGTGTAAAAGAGGACCTAATGGTCCTAATTTTGCCTCACAAAATGAAACTTTTTTCATTTCATTTTATTTCATCAAAGGGACAGCCACGCTCGATGTTGTTTGATTCCGTTATCTTGCGATAACGTTGGGACCCTCCAGTCAAGGTCACTGGCAGCTTTATAGAGATAATGAATATTGAACTAATTATTTTGACATACATGATTTAATCTTATTATTCAGATTCTGACTTTGGAAAAACATAATAATTAGTACTATTTATATTTGTAGTTTTCTGAATTTTGCTGGAATTTAAGTTTCATTAAAGAATATATAATCTTCAATAATTATTTATATTGTATTTGGTTTTGATTGCTAATTTATTTTTTTTATTCTAAACAGAGTTATCTAATGAACTAAAAATTGTATTCACCTATCTTTAGGTGGTTTTCTGTATTTAATAGAGTGCCAATTGCATTCGTTAAGCTATAATTTTGGCTTATATCTAATAAAAGGAGATACAATGTGATACTAGAGCAACAATGAAACGTTTTTTTACTATACTAAGTATTGTCTACTAGCACTGATTTTTATAATTATAAAGATGATATTTCAGTGTAAAATAAGATATTTTTTGGCTAAATTGTAACAAATCAATCAGATTTCATTAACATCAATTTTAAAATACACAGAACCTCATTTTAGTTACTGGCCTGTAATGGGCTTCAAGTTTTATGTAAAATACGGAATATAGACACGTGTAATTTCAAGAAGTATTTTATTATAAAACTGGCCATGTAAAAAATAATGTATGCTCGAAAATCTTACTCAGTATCGTACCTGATTGAAATAAAACATAGGAGATGCTAAAATATTTACTTGGCATACATTTTTAATCCTGTGGTGTTTTATTTCTCTTGTTGACATTTACTTGGCCTGACATAACAAAATTTAAAGCAATGGACGAATAATAAAAATATTAAAAAGTAATACAGAAAATAATGTTTATATTCAGTTACAATTTAATATAACATAAAATATATAAATAATAACAGGTACGAACCAGCAGGTTAAATAAAATAAAGTTTTTAGTATAATTTATTACATTTCAAAGAATTTTATGATTTTATTGTAACCATACCACTTGAATATAAACATATAAAATTGCTCCATGTCAATTTTAGAATATTTCCTATTATTTGACTGGTAAATAGAATACAGGCCAAGTATCAAGAAATAAACACAATTATCTATAAAACTAGCTGTAACTAGTTATAAATTCAGCCTAGTTTATGATAGTATTGTACAATTTGGACATATCCAGAACATCTTAGATCTTTTAGTTTTTCTGAACTGAGACTACAGGTTCGTTAAATTTCAACAGTATGAAGAGTTCTGTCATCTTAGAGGACAGTTACAATGAAGGAGCAGGTCATAGTTCTGAATTCTCTTTGAATGTGAAGCTCGTACTAGCTTATTTTATAGCCAGAAAGAAGGTCACCAGCAATAGTTTTGTTTTTTTACCTTTAAAGTGTCTGATCGTATATATCTAATGTTGTCGAAAAAGTATATGCATAACGTCGATTCTACTTAAAAAATTAGTGATATTTTTGTATATTTGACTTTATCAATGATAACACCTCACTAAATTATACAATTTCATTGTATTCAATTTTAACACTATACATAAATCACCTAAAATACATGTCACCCAAAAATAATGCTTTTTAGTTGCTATTAATTAATATCAGTTCAAATAAAATTATACAAATAATTCACTAATTTTAATGTAATCATACGGCATCATAGGTTGGTGTAAAAAATATTAACTCGTTAAAAACTTTTATAATACTAGTTTAATTATAATTTTCATTTGAAAAGTGAACGAAACAGTTACCTGTATGACGTAAAAAAATATGCAAAACTATGGTAATTATATACTTAGTTAAATTAGTTTCTAGAACGTTATTTAAACGAAACAGTTGCTCAGGGGAAAATTTGTGAGGCATAAAATCACCAGGGGAACCCTAGTTTACCACAAAATCCAGACGACGAAGATACACGATTCTCTACTTACTGATGTAATAGTCCCCTTTAGTTGTTTACTATATCAAACCCCTTCTTTAGGATATACATTTTATTTTTACAACACCCAATTATTCTGCTAATACATAAATAAAAAAAAAAATAAAAACATAACAATATTATTTTATAAACATTGTGAAATATTTCTTAAAAAAAAAATAAAAACATAACAATATTATTTTGTACAAATTGTGAAATATTTCTTTAAAGTTTAAATTAAAGAACTGTAAATAAAAATTAAAAAGGAAGATTAACTAGTCACATACGCAAACAATGAAACATCAATGTTGATAGAAAAATACTGTATAATATTGTTTTTATATAAATTATGATGGGATAATAAGTTCACACCTTTACAATATGTGCGGGCTTAGTAATAGATGACTTTGAAAATTATCAAAATATAATCCCTAGTAAAGATTGACTCATACTATACAAGGCACTATATTTTAACGAGTGTCTATAAGGAAGTGACGATTCCAAATATCGTTATCGTAGTGCTCGAGAAATTATGAAACAAACGAATAAGATATAGATTAGTTCGTGAAGAAAACATTATTTTTATGCTAATCAGACAATTATCCTGTTCGTTAAATAATGTTGCCTTAATATATGCGTACAATACAAATAGATATAACCTACATGGATTTTAGCTGAATGAGTAAAATTGACTTACCTCGGGCAGCTTGTTTTAAATGTTATTAACATGCATAAACTTTAATAGTTACATGCCAAAATGTCTACTATATTGTAGCTGATAGAAAATACAAGTAAATTTGGAATGTGTTTTGTTTTGATATTTTGTGCTATTGTTTGTAAGAAAAACCGTATTAATATTCGAATGGTTTATTAGGCTTTGTTGTTGAAAAGTAGGTAACCAATCCGATTATTCATCACAGCCTCAAATAACAGGGTTGTATTTAAAGATAAAGTATAATTGTAATATGCCTATTGGATCAAATAAATTTAAGTTTCCAATTAATTAAAAATATTATATATTTTGAGGACATATTTCCATTAAACACTAAAATCAAGCTGAGAAATAGTGCACGAAACTCTAAAAAAGGCACAATCATTTAAAAAAAAACTTCACCATGAACCGAGAGAAAGTAAAACACAGTTTAGGAAGAGAGCTATTTATGCTAATGCATCTCCGAAGACTGAATATTGGCTGTCAAGCGTCGGGGGATGAAAAGTGGGGGTGTTTCGTGAAGGGTAATGATGTAGTCCATGAGGCAATGGGTGTTTCTTCTCGTAACTGGAACTGATGGAAAATGATTTTAGGTCAGTCGGAACCTTTAGGGTAAGCGAGATGTAATCTTTAATAATCTATACTGGATGGTGTGGTCAAATATAATGGAAACAATGTGTTTATAAAAATACTAAAACTTTAAAATGAATGTTATGCTTGTTATTTCTATTCTATTTTATAAAATGTTATCATTCAAGTGTAATTTATGGTGATTTATGATGGAAAAGCCAAGTTCATTCGAGTTAAAATATATAAAAATAATTAAACTTTAAATGGGGATAATAATTAAAGGCAATACATGTCTCACAGTTGTACTTGTCAATCTATTAATATAGTTACAAAAGTCCTTTTTATTAGGGAATGGCTGTTTGTAATGTAATGTTAACATTTTGTAATTTTAGTGATTGTAATAAATCACAGTATACATGCACCTGTACTTTTACAAATGAACACCTAAAAAACTCGTATATTTAGATTTTTTAACTATCCCATTTAAATTTTATGAAATGTATCTAAACACTTGTTCTTACCATTACTAGAAACACTCCAACTCCGCTTTGTATATTTAAATGGGGATAATAATTAAAGGCAATACATGTCTCACAGTTGTACTTGTCAATCTATTAATATATTTACAAAAGTCCTTTTTATTAGGGAATGGCTGTTTGTAATGTAATGTTAACATTTTGTAATTTTAGTGATTGTAATAAATCACAGTATACATGCACCTGTACTTTTACAAACGAACTCCTAAAAAACTCGTATACTTTTATTTTTTAACCATCCCAATTAAATTTTATGAAATTTATCCAAACCCTTATTTTTACCATAATTATAAACACTGCAACTCCGCTTTGTGTATTTAAAATTTAGTTTATGTTAAGTTAACTCTTTACTAATTATAATTTAATTAAACCCATTGACGCATTCGTTACGGAAATATTTAGTTATTAGTAATCCGAATAAAATATTTTTAATTAAAGAATTTTAGTCTAACAAATTTAGCTATTTGTTATAATACTATAGCTATAATATTTTTTATAGCTATAATACTACGAGTCTATAATATTTTTTAATTTAAAAAGGTCCTATGCAATTAAAAAAAAAACTTGTCCACCATATATTTTCTGACTGTTTTTGAAAATAATAATAATAATATAATGATTTATTTCAGAGTTCATACCTCATCTATACCTAAATGATTTGGTTCGAAAGCATGTTTTTACTTTATTTACTGAATAATAGCACGTCAAACAAACTAATAAACGTAATTTTAACCCAATTTAGTTTCTCTACCTAATTTGCCTATTCGTTTGATACAGGTAATGCCACTGACATTGTTACTATTGTAAATTTAAAAAATATGTGTTCAAATAATTTGTATTGAAACAACCATAGTAGAAACGTAATTGAAAACATTAAGAAAAAACTGATTTTGTTTGTTTAAATAGTAACTTACTGCATGCGTAGTGTGCATGATTAATGTCGTCATAAATTTCGTGGAAGTGGCCAACTAGAGTTTAGTCATAACATTATTTCATTCTTATGTCAATGCAGAGAACATTTGTTTTAAGTAAACAACTAACCCTAATTTCAAACCAAACTGTTGAAATTATATGTCTTGAGATTCATTAGTCATTTGATGATCTTTAAATATACTATTCATATAGAGCTTAAACAAAACATTTTTAAAATGCACGTTTTGCCAATGTTCTTTGCAATAAGGTTGTTAACTGTAAGTGTTATAGTGTCAGTTGTTTCGTATATACAACATAAGATTAATTCTCAGATATAGACATCTCGGTTTAGCATGATGATTTGAAGGACTTAGTATTGTAGGAATGACGAATATATCCTTTTTTACAATATAATCTCGTTAAGTTAAAAAATTAATATATAAGGACAGGTCGAACAGAACCCCTGTTGAATTGTTGTATGTCCTAAAAAAATAGTTTTTCGATACATTTACTAAATTCAATGTCCACCAAAATAAACAATGACCACATCCGTTGAAAATAATATTACGATAGATTTTTTTCACATGTATTATTCGAGTAATTTTACGAAAATATCTTATAATATCTTTGGAATACTGGATGAATAATCGGGTCGTATGTGAAAAAATGGCAGATCAATGTAATAATCGAGATAAATGTTTAAATCTGTTGCTACGTTCTAAGATTAAACTGGTATACTGGCTAATGGTCTTCCAGGTCATACAACCACATATATAACCTTGGAAATGCCACTTTTCCATAAAATGCTGTCATTGGCTTATCAGATTGATACATCTGACGTACCAGAAATAATCCCTTTTGGACTTGGTGCTACGTAGTTTTAAGGTTAAGGTAAAACATAGGTCTCGGTTTTGTTTTAAAGTGTCTTACTGAAACCTTGATTCGAACTGGTAATACCATTAATAGAATCTACATTATCTGGTGACAACCACGTCAAGGTACTATCTACAACATTTACAATATAACCAGACGTTTCACCCACAATGTGAAGTGGCATCCTGAGATATTTCTCTGAGAATACTGAGGGTGCCACATTACAGTATGGATTAAAGGTCTGGTTATCTTGTAAATATTGTAGATAGTACCTTATTGATGTTGTAACTGGAAAATGTAGATTCTAGTTATGAGATCGGCTGCTTAAGCCTAAGTTATATAGTAATACCATCCTTTATTTAATTCCTAGAAGTTAAGATAAACATATCTTTGATCTGATCAAAAATTTTTATTTTTTTCAAAGGAGGAAAAGTAATAATAAAATTCCAAAACTCTTAAATATTATCAGTCAAAATAATTAATTGATTTGCTGCAACTTCTATCACTAAAGACATTATTATAATGGTGCGAAGTCAACAGAATAGTGTGTACTCAGGGCACAAAATGTTCCAGGCAACGTCAGCAAAAAAGGAGCTATTGCACATTCCTTTTGAAAGCTTTTCGTCTAATACAATCTTTAATCAAAAAGTGTAGTATTTTTATTAATGACCTTTGCTGATTCATTACAATTCTTAGAAAGAAATAACGTTATTTGGTTTTAGTAATGAATGTGGCTATTCAATACGTATGAACGTTTAACCTATGAAATTTATATTTAGAGTGAGTTATTAATGTATGCATCCTGACAATTAAATGTATTCTTTAGGAATTTTAGACAGAAAGTTTTGATTGTAAAATCAACAAGGAACTGAAATTTATTTTAGAAGCACAAAGAAAACTAAACTCTCAAAATTAAACATCTGATAGAACATGAATATTAATTAAAGTTATGACAAAATATCTAAAATTCCTGGTTCACCATTCACTAAATAATTGTTATTTCTGTTTTTGTAGTATGTCTCTACACATCAAAATATTTATGTGTTATAACTGCTTCAAATAAATTATCAATGACTGAAAAAGAGTGTTTTACATCTACACAATGTTGCCAATGGCAAAATTTGCTAGATAATTATTTTATAAATATTATTAAGGTTACTTAATCTATTTTGTATTTTTTGTTTTGTTTTTCCCAATATTTTCACATATAATTTCGTATATTCTTGTTTGAGCATCATTATTATTTTGATATTAATCGTCAATATATTTAGAAACAATACTATTCAACATATGTTTTATATGGTTAGAGATATAAGTTTGCTTAGAGAAGGGGTTTTTTTTATTAATTTACATGGTTCTTAGTTAAAAAATTAAATGATATCAGGTTACTGACAAGAATAAAATATATCTATTTACTATCAGAATATTCTCAAGGAAATTAAACATATTTTAATTTGTTAGTAATATTCCTAGTAATATATTAGATCATTACTGATCATTAAATTCAATCTAATTTATGTATGCATAAGATACCAAATTCTCTACATTGTTTTCCAATCAATTTCAAAATTTCGTGTTACTCAATCTTCAAATTGAGTAAAACGACATACTCACTTTTATCAGTATGATAAAATAAATTATGAATATGTAAGAAAATATAATTTAGTATAAAATATGTAAAAGACTTGGTGACGTATTGGCTCAGTGCTTAAGACTATAAGCACTGTGAGAGTAATGTCCAAAGTTCGAGAATCCTATTAAAACTAATGGTCGGCTCTTCACTAGTTGAGTAAAGTCAAGAAGAGGCCTGAAGTCCTCTTTGAATACGGAAGTGAAATTTAAAAAAAAAACTCCCACAAATTGACAAAGAAACTATATTCTGTTGTTTGATATAACAAAAAACCCCTGTTACAATTTGTTAATGCCCTTTTTTTAAAGTAGTATAGTTCTAAATTTTTCACGATGGTCGTTTTGGCTAGCCATAAAAAAAACAGGAAAGAGATGATGTTTATTGGTGATAGTGTCTAGAAAATGTAATGCCTTTCGTGATAATTGAATATGGAGATAAAGATGACCAGTTGAATGGTGTTTGAATTGTTTAGCTGTTCAACTGCACGAAACTGAAGGCAGTTTGTAAAGAGCCCTCTTATAAATTGTATACAATAAATACAACTACACATGTACAGTTTCCCAATTCATTGTAGAGAAATGTTTTAAAATATCTAGAGGTGATAATTTATATTATTATAATTTTCACATTGTTGAACATGAATTTATCTGACAATAGTTAATTTACTAATATAAACCTTGTTTTTGCTATCGATCCAAATAAATTAATTAGTACAACCTTTTTTGACGGTAAATTTTTATTTGTGATCTGGTCAGCATATTTATTGTAAATTATGGATAAAAAGCTTTATAATTTTTTACGTAAACTTATGGTGAAATACTATCATTTCTAAAATGAAGATACTAAAAATATTTACTATGGTAAAATTATAACTAAACGTAAAAATAATAGCCATTTTTAATTTGTATACGATCACATGTTTTATTAAAATGTGATTTTAAATAAAACATATTTAAAAATATATAATAAATAATAAAACAAACATTTTTCTTGAGAAAGTCAAACTGAAGTCAAAA
Source organism: Stictocephala bisonia (assembly GCA_035578905.1). Taxonomy (NCBI): domain Eukaryota; kingdom Metazoa; phylum Arthropoda; class Insecta; order Hemiptera; family Membracidae; genus Stictocephala; species Stictocephala bisonia. The sequence continues at coordinate 35,513 of JAQJVL010003331.1, forward strand.
CTGATTTTTTTAATCATTTAAAACTGGACTATTTTACTTGGTGATATTGTTGGAAAACATAATATTGTATGTACCTAATTGTATGGAATGCTGTTGGGACAGGGTTTGTAATTTGGTCAGGGTTTCGCAACCGAACCATTGAAAAGCATGATATCACCGAGAACGTGTCAAACTTAATCAAACATAACCAATCCTGACATTATCTAACCAAACCAATCTTAACCAGAATAAACCTAATTCTTCCCAACATAACCTAACCAAGCCTAATATAACCTAAACTACCCCCACTTAACCGGCTCATTTTCACCGCTGAAACGTTGGTAAATGGTAAGATGGTAGAAATTGAAATAAATTATTTGCTCTATGCAACACATCGAATGCATACTTTATATAAATACATAGTATGGTGCAGCTAAAATTAAGTTAAAAATATACATGTATAATAAAACGTTTCTCCCACTCATATGTCATTTATTTAACCTTCTAACATAATTTACAATTGTGTTACTTGTTAAATCTGAATATTTTTTAAGTAGTGTTTATAAATCAAAAACGGTTTATTATAACAACGAGTTATACTCAGCCACCCTCAGTTTCACCATGGGTAGATATGAACATTTGCCAAAGGGCACAAAGGAACAAAGCTATCGTGCAGACCTTTGACATTTTACAACATCTGTCTGTAACATATGAAGTGACCTTTCCGATGAACGAATCCTTCAGAACCACTATCCCACTTTGTGGTTTATATAGATATATTTCTTTTATTTTAAGTATGACCTGTACACATATGTCAGCTTTCAAGATAAGTGACAAGAAACATTGAGTTTGGCTGTTCCTGGGATGAGTGACTGATGAGGTAAGCCATCTTTGAACGTAGTCCCCATTTTGCCCGTTGGGCACTCGTTGTGATCGAAAAGTCACATTAAGCCATTAGTCTCAAGATAATTGTTAGAGAGTACCTTTTGCCATAACTTCAACTGGTAAAATGAGGAACACTAATTTTTAACATATATAATTGACGCATATTGTTGCATATCTGGTTTTTAACAGAATTTTAATTTGAAATTGGCACTCGTTGTGATTGGAAAGTCACATTAAGCCGTTGGTCTCAGAATAATTGTTAGGGAGTACTTTTTAGCCATAACTTAGCCTGGTAAAATGAGGTACAGTTTAATTTTTAACATATATATAATTGATGCATATTGTTGTGTATCTAATTTATTTAACATAATTTTAATTTGAAATTCAACACCTTATTTTAATTAAACGTTTGTAAATAACAAAGATCATTTAAAAACTAATTTATTACACCTTAGTAAAATTAACTTTTTTATATTATGATAGTTCATAGATTCTTATAACTATTATATGTATTTTATTTTCAACTTACTCTATGTTCAGTTCTATATAGACAAAATTGTGTAAAATGATAAACTCATAACTGAAGGAACATTATTAGTTTAAATAGAAAAGATGAAAAAGGTTTATGTGACAGATTTTCGTGCCTATAGGGAGTTTACTAGGAAGAGTTTATGGCTCATTTTGTGTATGTACATGGAGTCACATATACTAAATGTTGCTATCGGATATTTATATTTCATAATATAACTCAGGTTTCAATATTTACAATATTCCGTTCCGTATATGAGCCTTCTCTGGTAAATAACATCGTTGCCACATTATATTATTTATTTTGTATTTTTGACAATATAAGTCTCTATACAACTACTTGATAATAATTAATTACTAAAAGAATGAATTGGACCATGAAAAAAAGTACAGCTAACGTATTTCGGTAAGTTTATGTTTCTATATACCCAATATTGAACGACCTCTTTTACTAATTCTTTTTCTTAATGTTATGTAATATTAAGAGGAAACATGAAGTTTTATTTTAAAGTTACTAAAAGTTTTAATATAGACCTTAAATACTAATATGGTGAATCACCCTTTCATAATAAATACGACGTGTAAATTATATGATACATTGTTCATTTTATAAAAATAGTGTAGAAATTTAAAATAGGAAACGCAAGCAGTGAATTGTAGTGTTTTTATATTTCTTTTATTTTAAAAGAAATGTAATTTTATTTTCCACTAAGTTAACTTTGTCCACCTACTTATATTATACTATTAATATAATTTACTAACTTGAACATTTCAATTTATAAATAGTTTTTTTAATTTTCAACATTTGGTATGGATTTTAATGTTTTGAAATCCCTTTCAAAGAGGTTTTATACACAAATATAAAACATAATAAGTACTTTTACATATAAATCTAAGAAATGGTTTACCGAAATATAATTTAACGTAATTGTGTAATTCACCTTGACTTATATACAAGGAAACTTTATTTCACACAGTGCTCACTGTTTAAACCACCACTTACTAATATAAAGAAGAATCTACTAATATGATGAACATGATCTTTTTTACAAGTAAAAAAGTAAAACAAGTTTAATTGTTTTAAATGTACGGTAATTTTTATATTTTATCAATTTTACGTTTATAAATACAAGAATCCTAAACCAATAACTACACGTGATCACACATATTTAAAACATTACATCTATTAAAAAATATATTTTAAATATAAACTATGATTTAATTCTTTGTATATATATATTTTTAAAGGCAGCTTACTATTGTTGAAACACCTGTCTAATAATAGTTATTATTATTTAATTGTAATGCGATTTATATTAAATTTTATGGAATTTTAATGTTTATATTTTATTAAAACCTTTGTATACAATTCTTTTAAAATAACATTATTGTAATGTTTAATAACTTCAATAATAACAACAATTTTATTATCTAAATGACAGTAGTTTAAAGAAAAAAACATTAAACCCCTTTTAGGACTGCACGAAAAATTAAATTTTTTGAGGTGATTACTTTTTTAGAAATTTTATATAAGAACCTAGCCTACTTAAAAGGACTGCAAAAAATTAGGTTTTTTTCAAGTATTTACAAAATAATTTTATATTACTACTAAAGAAAGGAATAGCACCCAAGTTTTTGGTAATTTTTTTAAGGTTTAAATGGAAATCAGAAAACTATGATAAATTAAAAGTATTTTATACATAAAATTTACATTTCATAAATATACATATAAAAAAAATATTCACAAAGCAATATTTTCATTTTTGACACATTATAGCAAAATAACTAATAGTATATTAATCATGGCAAACCTCTTATTTCTGTTTCAAATGAATTCCTTTAGCTTAGTACTCAATTTTATTACATTTACCTGAGAAATAAAGAAAACAATTGTATAAATGTAACGTTTCACTTTATATTCATGCTGTACATAAACTAGGCCTACTAAGATTCTCCAAAAGGGGAAATTTTGTATTTTACTTCTTGAATATATGTCATAGTCATATATTTACACTATTTAAAATCTTTAATTGCATTTTAGTGGTGTAGTCTATTCCAATCCATGTTTTTTTTCAGAAAATGAAAATAGTAAAATTACTGTACAAAATATGAAATAAAACAACAGAAACATATTTACAAACAACAAACTTTTCAACAAACAACATAAGCACAATAACCAAACACAGACAAAAACAAATCCTTCACTTGACTGACACCTGAACTGAGATCGGCCTATCTTGAAAAATCCTGATAAATAAACTTTATTTAATCGAATATTCTCAACAGTCTGGGCTGCCAAGGAATATAAAATAATAAGTTCAGCTCTTTTAGATTCTGTTTCTAGCAAAAATAGCCCAACATATGAGCAGTTATTTTGTGAAATTACTGATTTCTGGTGCAATTACGGGCGGGTGGACGATAGCCCGCTTCGCCGGTTTCGTACGCCCATGTGCATATTGCCCGTATCGTCTTTTTCGCAAAGTGTTTGCGGGTGACTATTTGCCCTATTCGTCTTAAAAGGGTTCTATGAATATATTACAGTCCCTTTTTATATATTTATAATAATATTAACGTGTATATGTTTTAAATTTGTAACTTTTAACAATTTAAATTTGTAAACAATCCAATGAGATTTAGATGAATGTAATAAATAGATAAATAAACAAACTTAGAGAAAATTTCAATACAATAAACATAATAACTAAATAATAAAACATAAATGCAATAACAAAACAGTTTTGCTTTAGAGAAAGTTTGATTGCTATCAATAATAGTAGCTTTATAACTTTGTAGACCGAGGAGCATAACTGTAAGCTCTCGTAGGAAACATTCCCTTTGTAGCCATTTAGGCAAAGGAAGTTTTTTAAGGATATTAGCCGGTAGACATAATGTATTTTTAATTAATATAAAAATGATTGAACAATTATATAACTGTAATATTCCTATATAGTTTTATTGTGTGTTAGTAATTTCCAGATTAACAAACAATTGCTATGTTTTGCTATAGAAAGAGATCCAAACGTCTTCATGCATAGCGTAAATTAATTTATTTTATTAAATTCTCAATAATAACAAATACTTCCTAATCTACGATAGTATGTTGACCCCTTAGTCTCTCTCGATTTTGAATTATTAAACAAATATATTTTTATATGTTTATATATAATTTTATCTTTGAAACGAAGATTCAATGAGTTTATCTACACAAACTAGTAACACAAATATGTAACAAGATTTAGTAACAGTGATTTAATTGTCCTCATAAGAGCTGTTAATTTACTTATTATTATAACTCAAATAATTACAATTATTTTACTTATAAGGTAAAATTAGTTACTTTTTTAGTTTATTTGGTAAAGTCCAGCTGTAGATAACAAATGTTTGTCCCAGGATAAGACATCTTCACTACGTTTATAACATCGTATAAAATCTCATTGGAACGTCTTTTTATGCGACAAAATTGCTTGCAAAATACCAGTAATAAAGATATCTTTCTTTAAAATAAGTAATACATAATATATAGTTGATATAAACAGAGTAATAACTTAGCTAATATTATAATACTACCATACTGATTTTTAAATATCATACGAAAAGTAAAAACTTACAAAAAGCAAGCCCTCTCTCTCTCTCTCTCTCTACCTAAGCTTAATATTTACCCTTCTAAAATATGCTTGTCGTATACAAACAATCATTGAAAATGATTATATCCAATAAAAATACTATTTTGTGTAGAAATATTTGTTTGAATTTGTAAGTATACGCCATTTTTCTAATGTACATGGGACGATCAAATAAATGTTACTTATTAATCTGTATGGATAAACTTATTAAATAAATTACAGACTGAAAAGGTAATGAACGTATATTTTTTGATAATACATACACACCATATATTATCAAATAATGTTGTTCTACACTCTGAAAATACACCCCTTAACAGGGAAAAATACAAATTGGTCATACTCAACTGGGGTCATTAAGTAATTAAATGCACGGCATTATAAGAGTTCATTCACAAATAGTATGGGTCTTAGGGTCTAAATAATATTACGCAATGAACAAGAAAATAGCTCCCTGCAACACGAGCATTTACACGCAGAGAAAGGGTTTTTGTGTAGCGTTCTTTTATACTGGATGACGATTAATACATACAGTAAATGGTGGAGAAAACAAAAATTTTTATTAGTATTTGGAAATAATTTTTGACCAACAGCTATCTTCATGGAACTTTATGCTATGATATAAATTTTACTTGAAATAATAATACAAAAAATAAATAAAAGCTTTATTAAACGTATATTTTTAACTTTATCAACGACAATGATTTAAAACGAAGTTATTGAAAATAGAAAATTAAATGTATGAACATTTTTTTTATTTGGAAAATATATTATTCATTAACGCTTTTATCGTGTATAATAAGCATCGAAATCGGGTAATGCAGAAACTGATATATTCTAAAAGCTTGCAGAGAGTGTATACTATTTAAATGCCTAGTTTAGTTTATAATACGGCGTTATTTTAAACTGTGGAGGATGGATCCTTTTTTTTTTAATAATTGCAGGCTTTTATCGATAACTGTATTTAAAGCAGTGAGTATCTTGATCCAGTGCCACAAGAGTTGATCCATTAAATATATTCTTTATTTTTTGTTTTTAAACTTTTATTCAGATTCTTTGTGTGTTTAAAAGTACATTCTGTTAGCCAGAGTTCACTATTATTACAAATATATAAGTTGATATATTATATTAAACGGCCTTCTGATTTACAGACCATCCCTTATTTTTATTGTAGTAATCAATACGTGTAAAGAATTATTAAGAATAATTTAGAAGAATATTATTTGATGGATATTACTGTATTATAAGTTCGTTATTAATTATATATCTTACATGATTTCCTAAAGTGAGAATCGGCGTGACTCCAAATAATACGGTTAAATATATTGGCTTCGAAAAAATGAAGAACTTAAACTTTTTTAATATTAGAACTTAGTGAACAATCAACTAACAATTAATACATTCAGATCAACTAATAAAACACCTAAACTTGTAATTAGGTGTTAATTTATTGATAAAGATTATTTAATTACCAAGTGTTCTCTCATGAATCTTAAATACTAACCATTGGCTAAAAATGTCAATCAATGAAACAACACTCTAATTAAAAATTTTAACTTTAAATTTGAGGTAGTTATTCTGCTCATGATAAACACTGTAAGTATTAAATATACATCTATACAATTTTATATTTTAGTTAAAATTTTGGAGTTGCGTATGTGAAAGTTCATGTGTCCTTTTACAAGTAAGATTAATGTTCTTTCGACACGTATAATGTTGTTATTTAATATATTGTAATGACTATCTGCTCGTTGTTTTATTTTTGGATAGTACAATCATTAAAGTTATACGTAAAATCAATTCAGAACATATAAGTAAAACTATAAGATTAAGAAACATAAAACTAATCTAAATTAATGTTGAAATTAAGACTATAACATGGACTCATATTTACGACAATGACGGTGACTAATAATATATTGTTCTTAAAATAGTATTGGACAATATATTCTTATATACAAATATTAGTGCATGACACTATTATTTGTGTCCTAATCCTTTGATAGTATTTAAACAATTAGTTATTCTCTCTCATGATACACTAGGCCCAATTTATGAAACACTCATTTTACAAGAGAACTTATTAGTTACAGTTATTAACAATTATTTGAGAATAGACCCCTTTTGGAATAAATAATAGTTATACTGTATATCGGAGGAGAATATATCACGTTGCATTATTAAGGAAAATTATAAATTTTTCATGTTAATGGTTTTTGTCACCATTTGTTCAGGTCATCAAAAACTATTTACGAATACCACAGTACGTGTATGGGTGGGCGGGTGGGTCAACACCACTGTACGTGTATGGGTGGGCGGGTGGGTCAACACCACTGTACGTGTATGGATGAGCGGGTGGGTCAACACCACTGTATGTGTATGGGTGGGCGGGTGGGTCAACACCACTTTACGTGTATGGATGGGCGGGTGGGTCAACACCACTGTATGTGTACGGGTGGGTGGGTGGGTCAACACCACTGTATGTGTATGGGTGGGCGGGTGGGTCAACACCACTGTATGTGTATGGGTGGGCGGGTGGGTCAACACCACTATACGTGTATGAGTAGTAGGATCAAATTAAAGATTCCATTGTATGTTGGCCTTTATGGAAGTTATGACTTGTGTCCACTTCTGGCCTGTTGCGTGTTATTAAGGACTAAACGTAAAGTTATTTGTAAAATTTAAAGACGTTTAATAATTACTCTAAATATAACCTTAATGAAATGCATCATAACAATTTAAAAACGACATTTTTTAAACTGGGAAATTCATAATAATTTAAAAATCCTACCTAATTTCCTTTTATAACATTACACGTTTATATTGATAATATTATTAGTAAGTTTAATAATTAATATATTAAACATAGATTTATAGTAGAAATACAAAAACTTATAAAACTTTAAACACTTATATAGTCAATATTTTCATGGTATTAATTAGCTAAACAACCACTTAATAATATAATTACTTTGAAGTAAAGTTTTACAATATAGCCAAGAGAATCAGGTAACATCGAGGACTTTAAGTTTTAAACATAATCATCCCTTACCATTAATTTAAAATTACATCATAATGATAACAATTAAAAAGGTTTGTTATTTTGTTTGTTTTTTTGAGTTTTCAAGCTTTTTAGAATATACAAGATATTGCTGATACTTCCTTTTATTGTTTTCACGTTACTGTTGTAAAAGAGAATTTAGACCTGTACGATTTGATGTCATTGCTAAAACATATGTTATTTACTATGACGTGTTATCGCTTAAATTACTCTTCATTAATTCTTTAAACACTGACTATTCACTATATAACTTTGCAGATTTGAAATATTTTTATCAACTACATTACATGGTACTTGTAAATAATAAAACAATACCGAGCGTTTAGATAGTTATTGATTGATAATTCTATTATGATCATTATTTACATCTCTATCTCAAAAGCTATTTGAACTACTCGATATAAATTTGAGAATATAAATAATTCAGTTTATATATTCAAATGTTTTTCAAACGCATTGTTGTGGTATTTATCCATTATTGTAGTGCAACTGTATCTCAAACTATGTAATATTTATAAACATTTCTAGCAAAAGATTAAAAATAAAATTTCAGTTGTTTGTAAGTCAAAAAAAAAAAAAAAAAAAATATTGTAGGTTTTAAATTGTACAGCTAGGGATCTTTTTGCTTGAAGTAAATTACTTTATCATTATTTTACAAATTAAAATTTGTTTCTAATAAAGTATGTTTATAAATTATTTAGTTTAATATTTGATTTTTGGTTTTTGCAAACATTTTTCAACATTATTTTTCTATTCATTATTTAATGTTTAAAATTTAATGCTATGACGTAACTGTTTAATGAATTGAGATAGAGAAAAATATTAAAGGAAACATATTGTAGTAGAGAGCAAAAAAGAAAACAAAACTTGAACGTATGCATTTCCAATAATGCATCACCTTGACTGTCGTCAAAAGTTGTCTTCTCTTTGTGTCTGCATCTCTTCATATAAGTCCACCTACCATAGCTCTTTCTGAAGTAAAACTTATAATACATGTAAAATTTAGCTTCTAAGTGAGACCTAATGATTTAATTAGTTGAGTTTTGATAGTTGACACACAAAATGTATTACAGTTGATTAGTTAATAAGTTTTTTAATACAAAAGATTAGTATAACCCTTTACAACAACGAATATAATATTAAATATGCTTTTAATGCTAACAAAAACAGTTATAAAGTAATGCTGTCAAACTTGAAATTAAAAAAATCGTCAATTGAATTTCGAATAGTAATTTCCTTCCAAAGTCTTGTCTATTGCTTCTTGGAATTTCTGGAATGTATATATGATGAATGTATCCTGTTAGTCATCGACTAAGGGAAAATTTTGTAGGGATAGAGAGTGATGTTTCTAATTAATTAAATTTAAGGAATAGATAAGTGAGTTCTCAAAGGTCTTGTAATTTCCTGATTAGTCATACGGCTAATATATACAATGTATATAAGTTGGTGTAAGCTTATAGTTTTTCTATAAGTTTCAAAGATGTGTATTGAAACCTGCAGTTAAGACCATTTCCCCATCAAAAAAGTACGCAGTAATAATGCGTACCCAACAATTAGTATGTGTGTGAACCAAATCTGATATATCTCCTAATATTTTTTAAATAAAAAATAACATTAAAAGGTTTAAAATGTAATGTGTACTACCATGTGATCCACCATTTGTTGAAACGACTAATAGTGTGGGTCCAAAACTCGTGGTTTCTTTATCAAGTTTTACACATTAAGCCTAGATTAAGTGAATTGATGGCGCATTCATATTCATCAATTCTTAATTGTTTAAAAGTCACCATATAATAAAAAACTTACCAGTATACGAAGCTGCACGTTTGTCAATGGCAAAAATGAACTAATGACAGTGGGAAAATTTTAGAGCCTAATTTACCTATGGCATCAGCCAGTTGAGTAGGAAAATATCCTAAAATGATCCGACGAAAGTGTTTTAAATTTAGAAAAATAGGGCTAGTCTATGTGAGTGTTATTTTTGGTCTAAAACTCAAATAAGTAATCTACATGAAATAGGCCCTGAGGTAAGCTTTATTATCCCCAATTATCAAAATGTATCCGTACGAGGGACTATTTATTGAGAAAGTGCTATTTTTATATTTATATGCAACACATAACAGTACATATTTTATTTTGAACACATGTAATGTGAATTCTAGTAGATCTTAAGAAAATGAGAACTCTATTTTGTAGTAACCAAGTAATATAAGTATTTTCAGTTAATTTATAAGTAAATTTAGCTCCTTTTTTTATAGATATAAAGAATAAAGGAAAATCGCAGAATGCATATTACTTTCATAAACACAATCCATAATAGCCCGACATCAGTATTCCCCTTACATCGAGATCTCCCGCTACAAACGTGACCTAACTCTTATACCTCCACATGAAATATACATCACCTTGAAACATTATCGTTTTACCTTCCGTTAATTTTTTTTTCATTTATTATACTTTGCTTAAAAAACCATTCATTATTACTAATATTCTTTACTAAGAAGCCGATCGTAGAGATAGGGGTGAATATAAATTCTATATATATATATGTATTGACCTATATTTGAGATACATACATACATATATATATATATATATATATATATATATATATTTTTTTTTTCTTAAAAAAAAGGATAGTTTGTAATTAAAATAAAACATTTTACTTATTGTTAGTATTTTAAAGTGTGAATTTAAATTTATAATTATTGAATGCAAATAGAAGTGTTGAATAAATAATCCTCAGAACAAACATATTATTTGCGAGTATTAAATTTGTTTTTATTGAATATATTTACAGTGACTATTTAAATGCATATCTGAATCCATATTCTCCATTTTATTAAAAATATTCGTTCTAAATTATTTTGAATATATCTTGTGCAATCAGAATAAAACATTCATGATAAACTTAAATATAAAAATAATATCTATTTGACAATTTTAACTTGAATTCCATATTATCCAAACATATAAACAAGTTACTTTTACTTCCATAAAATGAAATAACGATAGTAACTCTCATGAGACTAACAACATACGATTATTAAGCATGTTAATATATGAATATCCCTTATTGTTGCACACCAAAATATAAATATTTAGAATATTATCACATTATACATTATTTTTTGTCCATTATATAATATCGCCAATGTGTATTTTATTTTATAATAATTTAAAACGTGGTCCCCACTGATTACAATACTGACGCAGTATAGGAATAAGTCAACAAGTATTAATAATATAGTTCTTTTATAAATTTTTTTGAACAAATATATCTAATATTAAATGCAAAATTTATTTTTTAATAAACTGATTATATTTTGTGACCCCTATCAATGGGGTGTAACAACTACTACTTTTTTATACATATTTTTTTCTAAATACATACCACCATATTTAAAGTGGTAGAGGCCAAGCAGCCAAAGTCATCAGGTTTTATTTTGCCAGCGTTAGAAATAGTACCGCTTTGAGCTTGGATTGGAATTATTTATCAGGAACATTCTCTCTGTACTGTACTGGTTCTACTCCATAATCTCTGAATAAGTTCCCCGCACATGTCATTAGTCTATCGGAAAAGAAAGTGGACTGGCAAAGTAAGGTTAAGAAGGCAAATAGCATTTATTTTTTACTAAATAAAATCTCCTTGTTTGATTAATATAGGATATAGAAGTATCCAATGGATACAATAAAAAAACCTCACGTTAAGTTATTTAGTATTACATATTATTTTCAACATAACTTACTTTATTTATATGATAAAGAGACTTAAATTAAAATATATGATATTATAAAGCCAGGTAAAACTCAGACAGTGATGTTCAGAGTTTCAGAGCAGTCGTAGTGTTCCTCACTCAGATATGAAGGTGACTAACTGTCTACATTTGTTTTACTTTGTTTCTGTCGTGGTAGATCTTGTAACATTACATTGAAGCCTATTAAAAGTTTATTTGTAGGATTCCACAGAATTCCTTTGAAAATAAATTTTTTATTGAAATTCTGCCTGCAATTTTATTGGTTTTGCGTGCTCATGAAAGTAATGTTTGAGTTCAAAACGAATAAGAGTATACATTAAAATACTTAACTCCTACATAATTGCTGTTTTACGTGAATAATCGACACTGGTGCAGTAAATTTGGTCAAATGTATATATATATATATATATATATATATATATATATATATATATATATATATATATATATATATACATATAAATATTCTATATTTTAATGTGTATTACTTATTACATAATAAAAATTAGTGCTATGTCATCAAAACCTATAAGTGACTAATGGACTTGACTATTTATAGCGATTTCTTCCAGTAAACTTATATATCTCGAGTAACAATAAGCATACCTAGTGAGTTTGAACGTTTAAAAAACATAATTTAGTTACTATTCTATAAGTATTTGAAATGCGTAAGAAGTATTTGGATTTATGTATTTATATATGTATTAAAAATATGTAAGTTCTATATGAAATTATTACAACCAATTTGGCAACATTTTTAATCGAATGACAACGACTTTTGTTACTTTTTTACCTCTCACACCAATTTAAAGTAGTATTTGGCCATCATGTAAATTGTATTCATGAAGAGAAGTACTAATTGTCAGTCAATTGAGAAGTAGAACCTTGAAAATTGAACTTCGTAATATGAACAAATCTAATAATGCTACCTCCCTTTATAATTTGTAATAAAAAATAATGACAAAGATTTAGAATTCTCGTTGTGTTTTAAAGTTCCAATTATTTTGGCAAGCTTGTTAAAAAAAAGCATCCCAAAGTGTTATAATAAATGTTAAGAAAACACCTCATAACTTACAAGTTTTATTGTCTTAAGAATGTAAAATATCGTTTAAAAAATCATTTACTTGGTTAACATTTTTAAATGTGTCTTAAAAGTATACTTTGTGCATACTTTGTAAGTTATTTTTTCGCAACTAACGGTTCGTAAAACGGTTCACCGTTCTTTATATATATCAGTGGCAGTGACCTTGACTGGAAGGTTCCAACGTTATCGTAAGATAACGGAGCTAAACAACATCGAGCGTGGCTGTTCCTTGGATGGGTGACAGAATGAGCGATCCCGACCTTTCATGCAGTCCATTTGTCTGGTCTTTAATGGTGGTTCTGAAGTCACACTTTAGCAGTTGGTCCCCAGACTAAGTGCTAGAGAGGGCTCCTTAGCCCTAACTTCACCCGGTAAAATAAGACTATCTTTAACTTAAACTTACATAAAAAGAGTGTAACTAAATTATTACTAACCAAGATTAATCAGTAGTCAACAATAAAAATAAATATGTATAAGCATATTTGCTCTTAACAATGGTTTCAGTTTATAACTAAACAAATAGAAAATACTCATAGGAAAATAACAATGAAAGATTGCACTATAAATTATTAAATAAAAATAAATTTAAATCTGGCAAAACTACTGTTACTAAACAAGTATAATTTTGTATACTTGTTTACTAAAGTGAGTAAAAAAGCACAAAAGTGTTAACCTGTGAAATATTACCATGATTGCAAACCAGGTTATCCCTTTGTTCAAAAATACAAAATGTAGGTTGTTACATTTGAGAACATGGGTTATGTCAGTAGATATATGTGGTTGCTACTTGTCGATGTACTGTAAAATTATGTACGTACAGTTTTTATCGTTTATAATTTTATGGCAAACTATATTGTAGGTATATTTTTTTTTAATGAGCTTATAAATCATGTACATATTATATTTTACAAAGTTTAGTAATTTATTTTTAACAACATATAGTTGATTAAGATTTGAAAGGAGACATTTTTTAAAGTTCAGATATGTATATGTATGTGCAACTAATTACAAAAAAACACAATCTAAGCTCTACCGTAATTTAATGTACTAATCTACTGTTTAAGGTATTGTGACAATTTATGGAATCAAGTAAGGACATGAGTTATTTATGGAGTGGTTTTATTTGTAATATTTCAAAAATGTGGGAATGAACAATTTAGTGATATATGTTAATTTGAACAGCCCAAAAATTGTATAGCAATATTATTTGGTCACACCTAAAGTTATATTTCTACTCATCATTATAACAATCCTTATTTTATCCATAGTAAATTGTTTACTATTAATTAATAAGCTTCTCAGATTCCACACAGACTACATACTCTACAGGCAACAGAAAAAAGTTCATATATTTATTTTAACGGTATATGTGTTATCTCATACACTTTAATAAAACAAGAGTGCTTAGGTAGTTTTTTGCACACCAACTATGTTAAGAGCATATGAAAAGTGAATTTTTATTTAATTTGTATATCTATTTACTAATTCTTTTTTCATGTTTTCTACATTATATTATTGGTGATATTGTAAGGTCTAAGTTTTTTATAATTTTAGTGGAAAAAGTTAAAAATAATTTATTTATTTTTTTATTTTTAAATAATACCACTAATTATTTTCTTCTTCTTCGTTTACTTAGACGAATTTGAAAAGACCTTTCAAGAAAGTTTAGAAATTCAATTGCAGAGTAGGCTAATAAAAGTACACTCTGTTTTTAAGTTAAAATTTCAAGTATTAAAAGTTATACATATATTAAGAAATCTCAAGTATGTTCCTAACCTAATTTTCACAATGATTCTGATTTTTACTAAAGTGTGCAAAAAAAGAACAATATAGCCGAAATAATTAACTTGTAGGTAATTGACTATTGTAAGTCGGTTTGATTTGCAGTAGCAAGGCCTTATTACAACAATGTTATATCCCAATGTACAAATTCAATGACACATGAATTATTAGCTATTTATTTGTGACTTATATAATAAGTGTTTCAGCACTGACTAATACATATTTTATAAGATACAATTTGTATCCACGTGTCATTAAACAATTATTTACTTTACTGCCCCTTATTTGGCCTGGTGTCACATCAACAAATAAACTTAATGTGCTAAGGAAAAAACTGTTATTTTTTAAAAGAGCTCCATTTAACGTTCTCAATATGTTTATTTGCCTTAGAAACATAATTCAAAAATACATAATGGGGACAGAAAAAGTTGCTGTTCAGAATTTAATTATACCTAATAGTATTCTTTTTGTTTTATTAAAGACAGAATCCTGCTAAATAAATTCTGTATCCAAATGTATTAAATCTTTAATAGCTAATAAATAATTACATTTTTTATTACTATAAATTTCATTTGAAATATACCCGATTATAGAATCGTCTCTAAAATTTATTAACTAAACCCTACAGCTAATTGTTGATACTAAATGTGTCTAATGTTACTACATTATATTTAGTCTAAAGCAACATAAAATAACAAACTTTAGATGCCAAGACATAAAACCTTTGTGTTTATAAATTTTCTACACGACTCGATTTAATAAGCTAAATATGTTTATTTGCCTATAAAACAAGCAGCGAAATTCATCTTTCAAGCATGTTAAGTCTATCAACCCTTATTTTCTGCTAAGTACATTGTAGGTAGTTCAGGTAAAATCTCAACAGCTTATCAATAACTAAGCTATTATTGGGTGTGATATCACATATAACGTACTTTTATACGTATTTACAGCATTTAAATTTTGTATTTAAAAATTTTTGTTTAAAAAAACTATAGATCATTGTTCAATATTTTACTATATTCAGTTTATTATCTGGAATATCACATTCGAAATACTAAGTTGCTGGTAAAATGAGACTACAATTCTAAATTCCAAAAATACATATACTTTGGAATTTTAATAGAAATAAACGAAATAAGACATTCCATAATATTTATAGCCAAACGTTAGATCAGTAAATATAACTACGGCAGTTTATAAACATATTTTAATCAAAATAATTACAGATTTTTGTACATAAAGGCACATACAGATATTTATGACTTGTTTTTAATTTCCCCCGTTCTTCACAATGGTATCCTGCGGACCTAATTACTTTCAATTACTTAGAAAATCAATATACACTCTTTTATGTATAATTTATAAATTAATTTAAATTTTAGAGAATAATATTAAATAATTTAACGTAGAACCATGGCCGGGAAATATAATACATCATTTTACAGCATATCCACGAGTAACAACCCCATATATCTACCAATATAACCCATTCTCTCACATTAAGCAACCTCCCTTTTGTATTTGCGAACAAAGGGAAAACCTTGTTTGCAATCATAGTAATATTTCACAGGTTAACGGTTTTGTACTTCTTTACTCACACGTGTTTGACATATTTGTTTAGCCAGCGTTAGAACTTTCTTTTTCTGTTTCCATAATGTACTATATTTGTTTCTGTTGAATTAAATTTATGTTAGAAGATTCTTTCCCATAACACTACATTATAACAGTGATTGGAGTATAAAAGTAGTTGGATCATATTTATTAACTTAACTAATAAATACAATATTGATTTTCTCTTTCGTTATTCTTCTTTAAAATGTATAAAAACTATTGTAAACTTTGTGTTTGTAAACAAAAAACACACACAACTTGTTATTAGTTCAATAATTTGAACTTGTGAGTTTAGTTTAAATAAATATTACAAATTACTTATCACAATGTACCCCTTTTAAGTGTAAGCTGAAAGAGTTAAATAAAAAAATATATAAATATTTTAAAGTTTATATACACATCTATAACAATAGACTTAATAAGTTTTGAGGTGTTAAAAGTAGTATAACCTACTTTGAGGCCCTAATTATGGCATTAAGGAGAACTTAAATTTATTTTAATAAGAAAAACCAAATATAACAATTGTTCAAGATACGTAAGATGTAGTGGGTGAGCTTTTATAAATATTTAACAATGATAAATTTTCTTTATTCTTGTTGCAGTAATTGTATTGCTATGAAGTAATGCTCATAATGGCTCAGTAGTTCATGCTTCAGGTTGCGGAGTTCAATATTTTTTAATGTTCTAACTGTCAACTTTACAGTCAGTACTTATTTGTTCTAAATTTCACCTAAATACAAACAACTACTCATGTACACCTGTGAGTGGTGATCAATTATATAACAATTATAAATCAGTGAACAAATGTCGCTCCCTTTAGTTAAAAACGGGCTCGATTATTTGTAGTTGATTTAACTAACAATTTACAGATGTAAAATAAATTTACAAGTAATTAAACACCTATAAGAGATATAATACAGGCATAACACTTTATTACTTAAAGTTTAAAATTATAGCGTTAAGATTTTAATGGGTGGAATATACATTCAGTTTTGTGTTACATTGATAAAGAATTCATTTTTATTATGAAATAACTAATATGTGTAACAGTCCAGAATTGTTTCTTACATATTGTTCCTTTGATATAAATTATAACATCTATTTTAGGAAATATTAAAACTTTAAATTGCGTAAGACTATATTATTTTATTTTACGTTTAAGAATATTTTGACGTTTCATCATTTTTACAACACTAAAAGTATTTAAAAAATCAATTTTAAGAACAATTTCACTATAATTATGAAATGTTTATACTAATTTATGGCGTCTTTAAGAAAAAAATTCTCTATTAGAGCTTCAACAAATCATAACAAGATTTACCAGAGCAGAAACAAGGTAAACAAATGTAGACAGTTAGTCACCTTCAGGGCTGAGGAAAGAACATTACGACTGCTCTGAAAGTCAGTATATCATTGTCTCAGTCTTACTTAGCTTTTTTGATAATATCAACGTTTTACGTTATGTCTTAATATTTTATCTTCTTACTGAAAAAGACGAATTTTTCGGCCCAAAAGGATTTTTTTTTTTAGGGGGCGTAAATCACTAAGATATGTACGACTATACCTTAGTTAGGAACAATGACTAAAATCATTCACTTAACGTGTTTACACTAATATGACCCTCATATTCGGCCATATATATGAGGTCAAACCAATATACATTCATAATATACGATTGGCTTCTTAGTACTTAATAATTAATAAAAGTAATATAATATTTTGCAAGGGTTACGTTTTTCCTGGAGCGTACTTTGATATCAGAATTTAAACAAACTTTTAAAGTTGATAGGTAAAAGGAAGGCTGATATTTTCCTTAGCATTTCTCTGGCTATTCCTAATCTTTCCATAGAGAATTTACAGAAAACTAATTCAGATAGAATAAAGGAAGTAACAAGTATAGTACAATATTGAACATAACTAATGTGAACTTGTACTCCAGGGTATGATTCGAACTTACGATGTCTGGAGCTATCTCTAACAAGTATAGTACAATAGTGAACATAACTAATGTGAACTTCTACTCCAGGGTATGATTCGAACTTACGATGTCTGGAGCTATCTTTAGCAAGTACAGTACAATATTGAACATAACTAATGAGAACTTGTACTCCAGGGTATGATTCGAACTTACGATGTCTGGAGCTATCTCTAACAAGTATAGTACAATATTGAACATAACTAATGTGAACTTCTACTCCAGGGTATGATTCGAACTTACGATGTCTGGAGCTATCTTTAGCAAGTACAGTACAATATTGAACATAACTAATGAGAACTTGTACTCCAGGGTATGATTCGAACTTACGATGTCTGGAGCTATCTTTAGCAAGTACAGTACAATATTGAACATAACTAATGAGAACCTCTACTCCAGGGTATGATTCGAACTTACGATATCTGAAGCTATCTCTAGCAAGTATAGTACAATAGTGAACATAACTAATGAGAACTTCTACTCCACGGTATGATTCGAACTTACGATATCTGGAGCTATCTCTAACAAGTATAGTACAATAGTGAACATAACTAATGAGAACTTCTACTCCACGGTATGATTCGAACTTACGATATCTGGAGCTATCTCTAACAAGTATAGTACAATTGTGAACATAACTAATGAGAACTTCTACTCCAGGGTATGATTCGAACTTGCGATATCTGGAGCTATCTCTAACAAGTATAGTACAATAGTGAGCATAACTAATGAGAACTTCTACTCCAGGGTATGATTCGAACTTACGATATCTGAAGCTATCTCTAACAAGTATAGTACAATAGTGAACATAACTAATGAGAACTTGTACTCCAGGGTATGATTCGAACTTACGATATCTGGAGCTATCTCTAACAAGTATAGTACAATATTGAACATAACTAACGAGAACTTCTACTCCACGGTATGATTCGAACTTACGATATCCGGAGCTATATCTAACAAGTATAGTACAATATTGAACATAACTAATGAGAACTTCTACTCCACGGTATGATTCGAACTTACGATATCTGAAGCTATCTCTAACAAGTATAGTACAATAGTGAGCATAACTAATGAGAACTTCTACTCCAGGGTATGATTCGAACTTACGATAGCTGAAGCTATCTCTAACAAGTATAGTACAATATTGAACATAACTAATGAGAACTTATACTCCACGGTAAGATTCGAACCTACGATATCCGGAGCTTTCTCTAACACGGCTCCTTATACCGTTGACCACTCACCTACTGTCTCTGCTAATATTGCAGTAACTATGTATAAATGTGTTATTAGTTATAAGTATATATTTAACAGCTGTCTATATAATAATAATTAATATATGAAAAACTATTAACTAATAGTTCTTATGAGTATTGAAAAAATTATATGTTGCTTTTCATAATATTTAAGATGTATGTTTTTAAAAATAATTAAAAAATTCCAATGTTATAATCACTATACAATGTTTTAACTTATGTTAATTTTTCAATGAGAATGTGTCAAATATCGTAATATTAATGGAGTACAATGTTAGTAAAAACTAAATATGAATATTAATACTGTCAAAGTGAAAGTAAATATCAGCTGTTCAAACATACTGGTCTGAAACACATGAGGAAGTCTTAAGGCTATATTTCAATAGCAGATGTTCCCAACTTACCTCTCTCGTGGACTGGAATAACAATGCGAGCTATGATTTAGTGTACCGTCTTTCTGTGGTGTCCCTTTTATCTTTGGTATCTTTTCGAATATGGTATGTTTATTTTTCGAAATTCTTAAGAAAAATAAAGCTTAAACTACATTAATAATGTATAATTGTAGCACATGTAACAACATTATTTATTGTTGAATAATACAGTTAGTACATTAGAACTGTGCTTTGCCTTTCTAATGTACTTAGAACTGTACATTAGAACTGTGCCTTCATTTAAAAACTGTTCAACTAGCAGTTACCAAGGGTAAATCAGTGACTATCAAGCATACAGACAAACTTTCATGAAACTACAGCGCTGGAACCGTCCTCATTACGTCTATAATCTAAACGGTAACAAAAATAAGGACACCGTGGATCCCCCTTTACGCACAATAAAACGGAAATAACGTCAGATAATAAAATATTTAACAATTTATATAACAATATCATTATTTTGAATCAATCCATCGATATGCATATACTCTTAGTGCAAAAACTTATATTTCATAATTTTCAATTAAAATAGTCCCTTAAAATAATCATTATTTGCTTCATATACTACATTGCAGTTAATTATTTTATCACGTCATATTTTCATTTTTATTATTTAACTTATACTTTCAAACCATTCGTATTAGTTTCTGGGAATTTTTGAACAACTGTTTATGTATTTGGCAGTCACTGCCATAATATTACTACTGAAAATATAATCTATAATAATAAATAATATTTATATTATGTTATAATAGACTAAGTAATTTTACACTATGATAATAATAATATGGACATAAAACAGTAATTTTCAATGTAAATTACAACAAAATATCTAACAAATGTTAAATTAAATTTATAAAATACTTATCAGCTGATTAATATGTGGTGTGGAGTGCAAAAGTGGAGTATTTGTAGGAGGAGTGATGGAGGAGAAGATGAAAAAAATTTTCTGGCAAAAATAATTTGTGGTTCAATTTGTACAAACAGATCATTCAGATCAGTTACAGTCAATTCAATTTAGTTTTTACAATATTTTCGATCTCAATGCTGCCCTCACACTTACTTTGTTATGTAATAGTGTGACTGACCACTCGGGTATGTCAATGTCATCACATAAATTAAAAGTAATATCTAATATTTGAGATAAACAGTAATGGACGTTTAAATAATAACCTTTCAGGGTAATGTATGTTTTAGTGGTGGCATTATAGTGAGGTCACGTTTGTACGGGGGTGATCTCGATGTAAGAGGAATACTGATGCTGGGTTTAAGGAAATTGGTTATGAAAGTAATTTATATCGTATAATATTCCCTTACCAGCAGTATCTGTAGGTACTGCATTTTCTTACAATTTAGTTGTGTAAATAAAATGTCTTAGTATTTTTAAGGTAAACAATTCTTTTTAAGCTACCGGTAAATGTATTTTATTTCTGTTGGTAGTGTATGAAATATGTTATAACTGGCTTTTGCTAGTTCCTCACTGTTATTGATGCTAATATTATCGCAAATACATCGTCCCCACTATTACGCAACTTTTAAAATTGAGAAGCAAGCCAATGTTGTTTAGAGCCTGTTGTATGTAGATGACTAGTTTAAGTATTATACTTTGTGACTACAATCACACATAGATTTTTTAGCCTTAACTGTGTAAACGCTTAACTGTGAGCCCTACGGCTGCATATTTTTTTATACACTTTAGATATTTAAATTTCCTACTAGGCGTGCCATATACAATTGGTGTATCGGTGTGCTTTTAGATATTTTTTGCATTTACGAAAACAATTGAGAGACAAATCGGCCTTCAATAATTTTTTTTAATCACTTATACTAAAAACAAAAATAATGAGGAATCAAAATTTAACTGTTTGTTCAAAAAACTAATTTACGCCTTTATTACGCATTTCAAAAAAATTAATTATATACAATTAATAGAAATACCTTTTCATTTTACTAGTAACAAAAATTTTAGTACAAATTTTATATTGAGCCCTAAACAACATAAAACGGCAAAAAATAAGTTCATCAGCCGTAACTTACATAAAGGCCGATATACAATGGAATAGAATTGATAATGTGTTTCTGACGACCTGAATTTACGGGCGACAACCATAAACATCGAAATATAATTTCCCTAATTTCATTATTACCCTATAATTTATTATGTTTATGCTACTGAAACACTAAAACATCTATGAATCAGAAGGAAGTCTAAATAAGGTAAAATGGCAAAACCTCCCAGGACATTTAAATAGAATTTTGTCTTTAATTTAAAAGTAAAAGTATTTAAAATCCTTAAAAATTTTACCTCTAACTGAGTTTTTTTTTTTTTAAATTTAGATAAGTAACTAAACATTTTGGCTTACTGATTATGATATATATATATATATATATTAATCTATGTGATTATTTAATTAATCGAACGTGTTTAAAATATATACTGTTGTTTTTACAGGTTAAAAACAGTAGTTTATTATAAAGATATTTGGTTCATCTATTAAATGATTCCTTATTTTAAATCTCAACAATTTAGGAGCAGCTGTGAAATTTTAAGGAAATTTTAACAATGTGTGTCAATACTTGTTTTTTTGTGAGGACATTTATAGTAGATGTAAATATTTTACGTTTTACAATTAATGTACATAAACTATTACTATGTTGGGTGACATTCTTGGTCCTAGTTTACAAATATATTATGCCTTATTTTAATTATATTAGATAAAAAAGATAATAGTGATGACATTTGTGATTTGATTGATGCTGATAAGGGAGAAGATGCAAGTTCCAAGCACATTGACAGGACTAAAGATCAGGGTACTGATATAGAACCAAACTATAATTATTGCCAAAGAAAAATGTGTAAAATGTCCCTCTTGCATTTAAAAAAAAATCAATAAGAGTACACACATATATCCTTACATCAATATCCTAAGGCTAACATGGAAACAAAGGGAACATGATCCAAGAGAGACCTTTGTGTTTTGCTCCTCAGGCTATAAAGCTATAAAGTTACTTACATCAATAGCAATTTGACTTTAGTGCTGAAGCAAAAGTGATATTCCATATTGGTTATATGGTTTCATTTTGTTTATTTATATGACATTTTCATACATTTTTGTCTTGAGTTATTAGTTCTTAATAATTATTTTTAAAGACTTATAATACATAGTTTTCCTTTCAAACTCCTGGTGTACAGAAGATAAAAATATTTTTTTCATTGGAAATTTCAAACATACTTGTAATGTACTTGGACTAATAGTACATTAGATAAAATATGATTTATAGTTATCATCATTATAGTAAACCTTCTACCCCTCCAAGTCATCCATGTCACCATTTATTGATACCGAGTCCAGTAACCTCTATGGCTTTGGTCGAAGTCACAGTGGAGGAGATTGCCAGAGTGATAGGAGATCTTCCGTCAAAGAAATCAAACGATTCAAATTAGGTCTCGACGTGGCTTATAAATCAATGATCTACGCATCTGTTGAAACCACTTGAACACTTGATCAATATCTACTTTCTCTCGGAAAAGTTCCCCTCCAATCTCAAAACTGCTAAGGCCACGCCCTTCTATAAAAAGGGTGATCCCTTATCTTTATAAACTACCAACCAATTTCAATCTTGCCTACATTCAGCTAGATTTTTTAGAAGGTTTTTTTATTCGTATTGTAAATTTGATCGTATTTTGCATAAGTACAACCTACTATTAACAAACAAATTTGGGCTCCAAAGAGGAAAATCTACAACATACACCGTTGTTCGTCTTATTTAAATTATATTAGAGGGCTTTGAAGGTTAAAGGACCACACTAAGTGTGTTTCTCGCCTTATCAAAGGCCTTCGACTATGTTGATTACGCCACCTAGATTCGATCACAATTTGTAGGTGTATCAGACGTTCGATCGAGAAGTGGGGAATTTACTTATGGGGTCCCTCAGGCCTCTTACTCGGTCCTCTTCTCTTCCTGATCTACGTCAACGACGTTGGCTTATCTTTACAACAAGGGCAACTTGTCCAATACGCAGATGACACGACTCTCGTTTTTACGATTCTCTCAAGAGAATTGAATTCATCGAGCTCAAAATGTTACTTCAACTTTTAAACAACCTCAATCTCAAACCTAACCCAGTCAAATCGTCATTCATTCATGTTCGGCTTGCGACAGAAGAACTAAGACTGTAGTTCAATAATAATGTTGGATGGTACTGAGATCGAAGCGGTGTACTCGACGAAATTCCTTGGAATTCACCTTGATCGAGGGATGACTTGGGATATTCACTTAGTCTATATCTGCTCAAAGTTGTCCTCAGGCTTTGTTCTAAGACAGCTATACAAATACTGAACAACTCAGCTACTGATGATGGTGTATTATGGTGTAATATATCCACTCCTATCCTACGGATTGGTACTATGGGGAGATAGCGCAAGTGTACAATTTTCATTCTCCAAATGAAAGCAGTTCAAATAATTGAGAAATTTAGTTAGAGAGTAGTGCGTTTAAAAACATTAAACTCGTGACATTACCTTGCTTCTATATTTTAGAAACATGTAGTTTTTTAGATCTAAATACGATCCCGTAAGAGGTAGTGATATACATTATTATGAACCTAAGTGCCATACAGTAATTCAGAGACAGCATGGTAGTTCATAAACTTTTCCCCTCGTAGGCAGGAGTCATCAATACAACAAACTATCAGATTATATTAAAAGTACTCCAATGTGTAAGGCATTTTAAACTTGTCTAAATACAGCATTGATTTCTCACGGATTTTACAGTATTGACGAGCAATGGCAAACAATTGGGACACCGACTGATGTACTGACAGATAATGAGGCTAGAGAGAAATAAATTTAAAGGAATTAGACTGGAATGAATGTAAATTTTCTGTATGTTCAAAAGAGAACCAGTTGTAATTGAGTGAATGGATTATTTTTTATATATTTAGCTTAATACTGACGATTGCATGCAATGTAATATTGATCCGCAATAAAATATTTATTTATTTATTTAAAAAAAAGATAACACTATTTTCTCATATTTGCTCAGTAATCATTTGGGAAATAAATACTTATTGTTTAAGAAGTGCCCAGATAAAATCAAATCATACTTTATTTTTAATTAAATATTTTTAAGGAGTTTTAAAATTGGAATAAATAATTCGCAATCATTGTAGTAGTAACTGTATGTTTGTATAAATGATGTGAGTAAAATTTTGAAAATAAAATATATTATTACTTTAACATTAATTAGTATTTAGCATGTTAATAGATTCCTGATTGTATTAAAAAAAAATATGCTTGACCTGGAAAAAGTCAAAATAATATTGGAACATATAAGGTTAAACTAAATTAGCTATCCGAAATCCAGGTATTCACAAAAGAGGCCTGTATATCTTTTTTTTTTTTTTTTTTTTTTTTTTTTTTTGAACCTCAGTAGTATAAATATAATGATAATAGACCCACTTTTTTTTCGGTTTTCCAAGATGGCGGCGGTCACGTGACCGGATCCAAGATGGCGGCGCAGTGTTGCCAACCCCCCACCCCCTCCCTCACAAAATTTCCCTCATTTCCCTCACATTACCCTCATTTCCCTCACATTTCCCTCACATTACCCTCATTTCCCTCACATTTCCCTCACATTACCCTCATTTCCCACACATTTCCCTCACATTACCCTCTTTCCCCCCACATTACCCACATTTCCCCTCAAATTCCCCTCAAATTCCCACGTTATACTATATAAAATACAATAAAATACCCTTTTTTTGTCCAATATGGCAACCGGATCCAATATGGCGTCGTTTCCCGCCCGCGCTAACTCACACCCCGTGGGAAAATTCCCTTCCCAAAATTCCCTCATTTCATATATACACTATAACAAACGCCGACCGTAGCGCCCCTGGTGGCAATACCTAGCGACCGTAGCGCCCCTGGTGGCAATACCTAGCGACCGTAGCGCCCCTGGCGGCGTTGCCGACCACAGCGCCCCAAGCAGCAACGTCAGGTGACGCATGCGCATCCAGGTTAACTCTTCAAGTAATCCTTCACACACCTACTTTTAGACTACCTATTGAAATTAATTCTAAACCTAATTCTACCTAGCTCCCCCTAATAACACCTACTGTTAATATTGTTAACTATAGTCTTATCTGTTGTAGTATTATTGTCTTTATACCAATTGCCTAGGTTTTCTTAGTTGGAATTGTTACTGTTAATTTTTAGCTTGTTTTTCTTTGGTATTATATTTATTTGCACTATTTACTAAATTGTACCACTTTGTCTATTTCTTGTATTATTGTATTTGCCTGTCGTCAAATTTATGTACGTAATGGCAATGCCGTTGAAATGAATAAATAAGTAAATATGGAACGATCTGTTATTTTGTTATAGAAGGTATTATCTGTATGAGTAAGGTTATGAACAATGTTAGACTATTATGATGTTAGTTATTGCTAGCTTGAAGTATGTATTATTGTTACTTTGCTAGTTGCTATTGCATGAATTGTTGATAATTGTTACCTGTTATATATTATGCTTATAAGTATTTCTGCTTGCTTAGTTATAGCTATATTTCCACAATTATACCATCTCGTTTGTATTCATTGTAAATTGGCGTTTACCGTAAATAGAAGAGTGATCAATAGTCTGCCACCTTGACCGTACTGTAACTGAAGTTTCCACATTCACTTTTAATGTTAACCAATTAATGTATTTCATAGTGAGCCAATTACACAATTATATAATATAATAAAAAGAATAAATAGTTTATAAATCACCTAATAATTTTAACTTTTTTAAGTTCTTACACACTCCTAACATAATTGGCACTTCACAAAACACTGTAGGCTATATTACTAATAAATATATTAAACATAATAACACAGAGAAAACATTCTTGTATATCTAAACACTTCATCATCGTTATCGCAAAATGTCTTATCGCTGATGGTCCCGTTTCAACGGACACATTAGCATATCAGTAATCCATTTTGCTAAAATACTTACAATTTTGAATAACTTCAATTCTTTAATTTAAACCCCTTTTACTATTTTTATAATAGACTATTTTACGTTGTGTAAAATTTATTTAAAAATGTCTAATTTTCAAGTACAAATCAAGTATAACACAGAAAAAAAGAAAAGAAGCTAAAAAAATATTTTTTAAAGAAGATAACCAAGCTAGATAGCATATTAATTGATATAAAGGTAAGTCCAATATAACGTAAGTACAGTTTAATACCTTTAATAAAGAGTATTAATATCGAGTACATATAATTCCTTCAAGTCCATTCAATACTTATAAAACTAGAAAGTGCTTAGCTAAATGTAGGTAATTGTTACTACAAAGTAAAAATAAAAACTCCTTCAATATAGTACAACAAAATTTTATTTTCAAACAGTAAAGTAACATAAACAAACTAGCTTGTGAAAATATAAATGAAAAACACCAGTTACGTATATTAGTTCTAAGAAATATATTAAACTAAACTTACATTATAACACTATAAGTAGTGGAAAGTGCGGGAGCTGGATCAATTCCAGGAAATGAGATAAGATAAGATTGTGAGATAAGATAAGGGTGTGACGTCATTTGTGATGACGTCATCCATGACGTCACGTGATGACGTCAGCATGACGTCACGTGATGACGTCAGCATGACGTCACAACCTTACCTTATAGTCTAAGCTTCTTATCTTACCCCACTTCCGGTGATGACGTCAGCTCCCGCACTTTAGTATTACGTCACAGATTTCAAGGTCACGATGGATGTTTTTTAAAAAAACTTCTTGCACAGAACAATTTTTCTATTTACAGAAAATGTTCTGTGCAAGAAGTTTTTTTCTTTTTTTCTTGTTCCAACTTTATTTACAAATATTTTACAAATACATATTTTTACAAAAGTAAATCTTAAAAGTAAAATCTTAAAACTAAACCGCAGTGTTGGCTGCTCTCCTACACTTCACCTCAGGATCTTCTGTGAGGTCTATAATCTCCGGCAATATGTAGCGATCTTTCCCCTTCAGTCTGTCAAGCAATCTCCTGTAGGTGTGCTCTTCACAGGGTTCCCAATGTAAGCTTTCAAAAAGCCTAATAAC
>JAQJVL010003332.1:0-63553 GCA_035578905.1 Stictocephala bisonia
TATTATTTCCATGAAAAAATTAAACAGTAATGTAGTGAGATTTTAAAGATGTAAGAGAAAAATGTTAATGTTGCATTTGCTTGCCATTTTAGAGAAAATCGGAACATTTTCAGTTTGTCTGCATGTTTTTTGTTTGGTAAACAAGTAAGCCACATAACTACATGGCGCATTTCATTAAATTCAAGGTCATATTGTTTTATTCTGTCCATGTTTTTTTTATTTTGAAATTTATAAAAAAAAAATAAGTTTATTGAAAAGAACATCCTTATACATGCACTTGACAGAAATTGTACAAATTAGGTTTTTCTTTCATTACCGGGAGACTGAGCTTCGCTCAGTTGAATTTTGCAAACTGAAGAGGTAGCATCTATATTTTCCAGAGGATCCTGAGGATCAGTTGTTGTTGCTCTACCTTGTAGGCTATTAATATAATTTTGTTTCGTAGGTCTTCCACGTTTACCTTTATAGCCCCATTGTGGAACTCGGCCTACGGCCTCACCAAAACACTCTGCTACAGGCCCCTTTGTGGAACTAGGCCTTCAGTTAAAATTTATTAACTGGCCTACATTAAAATCACACCTTTTAGTATTGTGATGTATGGAGGATCCAGTTTGAAAAATCTAAATTATATATTGGTGTTTCAGAAAAAATCCTTATGCATTATTCTTAATATAAATCATAGTGACTCAGTTGAAATTTTCCCCAAACTTGGTATAATGACAGTTTACGAGTTATATATTTTTGAAACGATATTGTTTGGTAAAAAATATCAGGATGACATTTCTAAATTGGGTGATTCTCATTATCATTCGACACATAACAGGAATATATTTACCATTCAAGGTCATACATTTGAATTTTTTAAAAAGAAACCAACATTAGCAGGAATAACATTTTATTACAAACTTACTAAATATATTCATTTATTCAATGACAGTAAATTTAAAAAAGGCATTTAAGAGGAAGATTGGACCTACGGCCCTGCCAGGATTCTTAAACAGTATGACCATGAATTTTGGTTTTTGGGGCAGTTGAGCCCATAAACGTAGTCTTTTCTAAAATCTGATGGTATATTATGATTTAAGAGAAGAATACCTTTAATTTGATACCCCACTTCGGTGTATTAATTTAACATTACCCAATTTTGGATTTTTGAGCATATTTGTTATTGGGGGGGGGGGGGGGGAGGCAGAGCCCTTAAATGTTGTATCTTCCAAAATTTAATGGTGTAATGTGATTTAGGAGATAAATACCTACCTATATTTTGATACTCCACGTTCTGCTAGAAGTCAATAATGATTCCATATTGTTTTTTCTGTTAGAAGTCGATAACACGGGAAGTCTAGGAGCTTCTGTAGCAGAAATAAAAATTTTCCCAAGGTTGAGACCAGTGCTAATCAATTTATTGTGGTCGAAAACCCCCAACAACATTTAAAAAAAAATCCTTGGAGCCAAAAAAAGTTTGTCTGGACATGGCTTGTTTTAGATAATAAGATTTAACTTTATACAACTTTTTTTTTAATCCAATGTATGCGTCCAAGTCAAATTTTCTGAATTGACATAATATTATTTCTTGCAATTTAGAAATTTTTTACCATATGTATTAAAAAACTTTTAAACTTTGTAGTTTTCTATCATTTTACATTACAAAATTAGTTTGTTATTTTTCCTTAGCTTGGTATTGTTATAGAATGTTATTTCATATTTTAAAAAGTTAATTACTTAAAGGACATTTTTTAAAGAAAATGAAAAAAATTGATTTTACCATTGTATTTTCTATATTTTCTTGAACAAAAAAATATATAATTGTTCTTTTACTTCAGTGGTTTATATCCTACAGAATTTTTAAATCAAAGTGCACAAACTGTGAAAAATGGCATACCAGATTTTTATAGCTTATAAATAGATAATATAGCGTTAATTTTTACTAAACTAGGTTATGCTATACTTTTTTTAAAGTTAGAAAACAATTAATGACAGCATTTTTAAATGTAAAAAGGAGTTGAATTTTAGAAATAATCTGACATAACCGTAATTGTGATAAAAAAAAAGTAGTGGAAGTTAACCCTTTCCACTCCAATTACTGGGAACCCAGTTTCCCTATCAGCTCCATTTACTTTTAAGCAAAGATTGCCTACTACATTTGTTCAGTGGGAAAAACATATATCTGATAGTTCCAAAAAGCTGATGTATTTTTTCTTTGTTTCTTCTATGACTAAAGTATAGATTAATATAAAATAAAACATATATTTTTATTTTCAAAATTTTTTAATTATATATATTTATTGGAACAAAATTTAATTTCTAACAAAAAAACGGATACAAGAAGAATTTTTGAAAAATTTTAAATAGGAAGAATAGTATTTGTTGTTTGTTTTTTGTTGTTTGTATCCTTACAAACAAAAAAAAGTCATTTTCAAATATTTTGGACTAAATTATACATAAAAAAATATATAATTCTAAAACCGAATTTTTTTTAAAAACAACATTTTTACCAAAAAAATTATTTTCACTGCAACTAGTAAACAATTACTCCATAAATTTTATTTTATTGCTTAGCAACAGTCAAAAGGTACATAATTTAGACCAAATTTGTAAGTAAAGCTTTTTTCAATAATTCAAAACATGTTATCAGCTAAAAATATAAACAGACAAAATCTAATAGCCTACTTGCAACGCTCTTTCATTTTCGTAAAAATAAAAATATTATGAATAAACAGTAAAACAACAACGATAACCTAGCAACAACAATGCGTTTTATAAGCTCATTACGAACGATAACATATGACGGAACAAAGTGAGTGCAGATAGCTGTTGCAGTCAGCCAGCTGTTTACAGAGCAGCCACAGACGACAAACATTACATTTTCTGAGGTTTGTTTACCGATACTAAACTCAAACGGTTCCGAAAAAATTCTACAGATAGCAGCACATATCAAACAACAACCCTAGCGGTCAATAATGTAACTACATCAGTCTAAATACAATCATAGAACGTTTTTATAGAGACGTCGGGCCCGGCCCGACATTGGAGTTAGTGCGGTAAATTGCGTGGCGGGGCTGCCCCGCCACTTGAGTGGAAAGGGTTAAGGAACAGAAAAAGTAATGGTAGTGAATTAATGGAAAAAGTCCATTTCAACTTTAAGCCACTGCTCTGCTGAGAATAAATCTTGATGATAAGCTGCAGCTGTTCAATTTATTTCATGCGGGCAAATAAGCTATTGCAACTTTATGGGGACTATAAATGAAAACATGTTTATTTGTTTAGATCATGAAAAAATATTCTTAATTATAAACTATTTCAGGTAAACTTATCCCTCTTCCCCAATTTAACTGAATAGTTTATTATGTTTCTGACAGAGGAAGAGTTATGGACGGTGGCTACAGACAACACTTGCTGGAGCCTAGAGGCAGATGTTCAGTTGATGGCTTGGGTCACACAAAGTCCTCAAGACTGGCAGGTGGGGGGCAAGTGCCAGGCTTACCTCTGGGGTAGTGGTCGGCATGGTCAGTTGGCTGAGACAGGTACTTCTAAGAGATGCCTAAAACAAAATTATTATGTTTGTTTATGTGTTTAAAAAAAATTATTTATTGGTTGATATAACTTACTCAATACCATTGTACATATATGGGTGGCCAGGTGGGTCAATATCACTGTACGTGTAAGGGTAGGCGGAAGGGGCAATACCTCTGTATATGTATAGGTAAAGCAGGTGGGTCAACGTCACTGTACATGTATAAGTGAGCAGGTTAGTCAACGTCACTGTACATGTATAGGTGAGCAGGTGGGTCAACCTCACTGTGCATGTATAGCTGGACAGGTGTGTCAGCATCACTGTACGTGTAAGGTTGGCCGGGTAGGTCAATAACA
The DNA here is from genome assembly GCA_035578905.1 of Stictocephala bisonia. Lineage (NCBI taxonomy): Eukaryota > Metazoa > Arthropoda > Insecta > Hemiptera > Membracidae > Stictocephala > Stictocephala bisonia. Next base: position 3,871 of record JAQJVL010003332.1, read on the forward strand.
TTGTAAATGTATGGGAGGGCAGGTGGGTCAATAAAAAGGTGATAATGGATTAAATTATGGAAAAGATTGGGCCATCTTGATTACTTAGTCCAGAAATGCTTATTACAATAACCACAGTATCTAGATAAGAATACGGTAGGTATCACGTGCATCTCCCATGATGTCACATTGGCGAAATGGCAAAAATAAAAACAAAATACTGTTCTAATTCACGTATTTACAATTCCAGCTTATAAGTTGTAAATAACTTGCTTACTATTCAGCTTTGCTGAATAATTTTAGCTGAATGTTTTTATGTAGTTGATAGATTTAGTTACCAATATATAATAGAATAAACAAATCAGCTGATTTCACCCATGTGACGTCACAGTTTACTGCACAACCTCGTCTTGGTACTTACCGTCTTTTCTAGTTACTGTGACAATAACTACTAGACTAAACTTAGTGGGGCTAACCTTAACATAATAAGAATGTTGTACTTAATTTAACAGAACTGTAACTTAGACCGACATAGCTGGATTTTTGGAAGCATACATAGTCTAAAACAATTTGCTTTGTTTCTACTATTCAACTTCAGAATTGCTGCTGAAGACTTGTTTTGCCTCATTTCAACTACTGAGACTCTGTGATCAATGACACAGGTGTTGAGATCTCTGATTTTAGGGTGTTCAAAATTATAGCATATGTTTTGTTTTTAATTTAATTGCATGATAGACAAGGTGATCAACTTTATTGTTTAATCTCATGCGTCACTAAAGATTGATCTGCTAGATGCCATTGAAGCTGTGAAGGACAAAAGTCAGGGACTAATGCTGTGATAGTTTACCTTCTCTTTATAGTCTATCATGATGGTTTGTGTCGATGGAAAGGGCTCATGGCTGGGCTGTGTATGCTTTTAGGGTGGCTTGTGTTTCTTCCTTTATAAATTTTCTTGTAGCTTGCTTGGTAATTATGGGCTGTTTTTTGTTTGAATATCAATGTTAATTTTATTATTTTAGTCCCAGGTTTTCATTCTGATAAAATGTTAATTATCGTAGAGTTACTTGAAAGGAGAGCTTGAATATCCTTTACCTTGTTTCAGAAATAAAGTCAATTTTCATTTTATTTTAATACCTCAAATTACTATCAAAACACACTTTCTCATAAAGTCTGTTTTCCACCAGTAGCCATGACATTTAAATCAGGAAGAATTTGGTTTCTGTTCTGTAAATGAGCTTATAAAGACCACATGTGGAATACAGTTAGTTGCAGTGTTGTTCATTGACAGGATTCACTGCTTCTAAATTGCCTCATGAACTGGGGACTGAGGTGGTATATTCCAACCATCAACTTTAGAATCGAACTTGGGACAACAATTCTAGAGGCCCCAGGAGTAGTGTTTCACTCGGCCACTGGGTCTCCTAAATATCTAACTTATTTTTGTTTCTGCAGGTCATAGTGCTCAAGTTCCAACCTTGACAGAGTCCTTTTCGGGAGCGCAGCAGATTGTCTGTGGTCAGAACTGCACATTTATGGTACAGAGCAATGGTACAGTGCTCAGTTGTGGTGAAGGCAGTTATGGTCGCCTTGGACAAGGCCATTCTGACGACCTCCACAGCCTCTCTGTCATCTCCACGCTACAAGGTATATATCCCCTAATAAGTTAGATGCATACCTAGTTATAAAAAATGTCTTCGTTAAAATATGACTGCCCCCTAACTTCCCTTTAGTTACTTTTTGGAAGATTTGGCAGGAAAATCATGTTAACATTATTATTAGTTACATTAATGCTCAAAATTAGAGCTCAAAATCATATGTCACAAGATAAGGATTGCAATTTGAAAATGTAAAGTTAACCCCCTTACGCTCTCTTAAAATTTTAAGAGATTATTTGTCCAAAACTTTTGTTATAATAGCCACAGAGATAGTTATATAAATGTCATTGTGTTTCTATCTATAGATGTTTCCAATTACATGTCATAAGATACGGGTTGCTATTTGAAAATTTAAAGTTAACCTCTCACCCACTCCCTTTTAAAAGAGGGACAAAAACTTTTTAATGGTAAGAAAAAATAAAAAAATGTATTTTAAAAGTATCGTGGAGACCTCAGATTAAATACGTATAATGATTCTAAGAGGTGTTTTAAGACTTACTTTCTGCTATGTATATACTGTTATGATATTATAAGCTTGCTGCCTAGCTAATAAATATAATAGAAATATATTAACATCTGCCATCTGATTTTTTCTATTCTTGGTTTATGAATGAATAATTCATCAATTCATATTGCAGTTTGATTGAAAGTGCCACTTAAATTAGTAAAAAACATAATTTTAATATTATAGTTGTTATATTTTTTCTCAATTATTACGGCACCTTAATAAGATGGATGCTTCTCTTATTTCTTGGTTAGTTTCGCTGTCTTTTATAATGTATAATAGAGAGATCAATTATGTGTAGGATTTGTGATTGTGGAAGTAGCTACCTCCTGTGGATCAGATGGCCACAGCCTGGCCCTTGCTGAGAGTGGAGAAGTCTTCTCCTGGGGTGATGGAGACTATGGAAAGTTGGGTCATGGAAACAGTGATCGACAGCGCAGACCAAGACAGATAGAAGCTCTTCAAGGAGAAGATGTTGTACAGGTAACATTTAATTTTTGTAAAAACACCTTTGTCAGGAAACAGTCATAAATTAGGATATAAACCATATGTTCTCTTGGGAAGTAATGTAATTGTGTTTAATTTTTTGTTAGTCTAATGGCCTTTGGGTCAGCTCCTTGCTGTTCAATTGTTGGAAATATCTGTTTCTTTTTTGCTTAGAATACATTAGTCTTATTTATTTCATTAGTTATTGTATTTTAAGTGAAATTTTGTAGTGTTATTGTTGTAAAAAATGATCACCACAAAATGGTGACTATGGTGTAATGTCAAGGCTGTAAGTACTTGTGTCATTTTTCTCGTAGCTTAAAAGAAATAAGAGAGCAAAATGGAGATGTTTCCAAGTTTGTAAATCCAGATTTAGATCTACATCATCTACTCAAACATCTGATCTACTAATAAGAGTTGTTGAAAATGATTCAATTATGATTTAATTTTAAAATATTTGTTTAAAATAAGCTTGCTAGCATGAGCATGGAGGCCAATTTTATATTAATAATTGTTAAAAGTAATCAAGATTTTATCTTACAAATATATAGCTAAAGTGAAGTTCAGAATTCTGAAAAGAAAATTCTAATCTATTTGATGAAATAAAGGTCTGAAAAATTCAATAAGGTTAAAAGAAAGTGAAATTGAAGAGTTGAAATGAAAGTTGAATGAACTGGATCAGTATGGGTGTGGATGGAATTTGGAAATGCATGACGCGAAAAGTTCTGAATCCTTGCCAGTGATGGAAATTCTCAAAACAGTTACTTAGCAAACAGCCGTTTCTTTTCGAGAAGAAGACTTTTAGGCTACTCATAATCTACAGATGTGACAAAAAAATGGATAACCACCTACAATAATGCTATAGTTTTTTTCTAAGTCTGGGAGGGAAAATTGGTAAAAATTGGGTAGGGAGGCGAAGCTATAAATGTTCATTTTATGTGAAAACAGTGGTGACAGAAACATTTTATTCAGTAAAAATCTTTCTTTTGAAAACAACGTTTTACAATACTTACTCAAGTAAACAAAAACAGGTGCACTGTCATGATTTAATTTATATATTTTTTTACTCAATTTGTTACGTCATCACAAAATTTATTAATGTTGTAATAAGCCTTTTCACGCAGTATTTTAATATGCTTTTTCTAAAAGTGTTCATGAACATGTTTTTATATAAATCTAGTATTTTATAGTAAAACATGATAGCCTTGTAAAATGGACTTTTCTGAAAGAATGTCAACCTATGAGGAGGAAGTTTAAACAAATCATTTCTTATATAATATGAGTGCTTAAATCTTTGAGAGTTAAAAAAATTAGATTCTTATGCATCAAAGCCATAGTTCTAATATATAAACTCTTGGCAATGTTAGAATATTCAGTTCTCTAAAAATTATTTAAAACTAGCTCTTCTTGAACAATTTTTAACTATTCTTACTATTGATTTTTTGTACTTTAAATAAGTTATCTGCTTCTGGAACTCCTCCCCACAAAATCATCCTGCATTTAAGTAACAAGTATACACGAGAGTAATAAACTGTCATGCAAACCTCTTCCGATATGTGTTTATTTATAACACTCAAGGCAAACTTTAATGAATTTAACTTTTTACATAAATAACAAATCTGATCTCTCCACTTAAGGTTGTGGTCCAAATATACACCTAAAAGTCATAAGGCTAACTGCACATACTTCTTCAATTTCTGCTTTTCTATTTAATACATTAAATTTCATCATGTTGCTTTTGTTTTTGTTCAATATTAACCCATTACCAAGAAACCAAATAGACAGTTTATCAGTTATATCCACATAATCAGCATATAAATTTAAAAAATGGGGACAATTTAGGGAAGTCATTTAATTCAATGATTAAAAAAAGAGGACCAGGTTGGATCCTTACGGCACACCAAATTGAATTTCATGTCACATAGAGTAATGTTTTTCTAAACTGCTAAAAATAGAGAGCTGTTATACTAAAATATGTTTACATTTATAAATTTAAATGTAATTAAATAAGCATAAAATAAGGGCTAGTAGTAATGATTTTTTTCCTATGGAGGTGGCTTGCGGGTTCAAGCACAGTGCAGTGGTGACAAGTGATGGCAAACTATTCACCTTTGGAAATGGAGACTATGGACGCCTCGGACATGGAACTACTTGTAACAAGAAGTTGCCTGAGCGTGTAGTGGGGCTGGCAGGTGTGGACGTGGGGCAGGTGGCGTGTGGCCTGAACCACACAGTATGTGTGTCCAGCGATGGCTCGGCTGTGTGGGCATTTGGTGACGGAGACTATGGCAAGCTAGGACTTGGACACACGACAACTAGAGGCACTCCTCAGGTAATGTTTCAGTAACAAATAGTGGTTTTCAGCTGATAGTTAGTAAAGTTTAAGAACATTTTTATTTGAAATAATACTAGGTAATCTTGTCACTCAATTTTTAAAGTGCTATTTACAAACATAGAAATGAGGGTGACAATTTTATTGTAAATCAATAATGTTTGTAATAGCTGATTTGTTGATTTACTGAACATTTTTATTTGGATTATTAAAATTTTGTGTGTATAAAATATGATTGCCTGATCAATTTAGCAGGCAAATAATTGTTTGAACGTTATTTAACAAGTGAAGTACCAATTGTCAGGTCAGTGGAGGACCTTACATTCCCCATTACGAAGTCACCCCCTCAATTTCAGCTAAATTTCAGTCTGAATCATTGTCAATCAGACTAATATAAGTAAATAAATAAGAAATAATTTTGAAAATATAAAGTGAAAAAAGTGTGAAGATTGATTACTTTTACATATTTCTATGCGTTTTGATAATTTAAACAAAAATATCCAAAATTCTAGTTTCACACCAATTGATTTGAACTGGTAGTCCACCTTTTGCCTCATCAATTTTCTTTCTGGTGCATTGTCTTTTTTAAGTATAGTTTTTTTATGACATCATCATTATTCAACAATTCTTGTAAGAAAAGTGATAAATGGATAGTTGGAGCATAAATATTATTAGTAATATTTATATGTGAATCAAATGTATTTTACTAATAATATTTTTGTATCTAAATATAAAAGTAAAACAACAGTTATGATACTGTGGAACATTCTTATTAAATTTACAGTGTAAAGTTATTTAAGAATGTCTATACTAATAATTGTTTGTTGTAGAGGGTGGAGGCATTATGTGGAGAGTCGGTACGCCGTGTTCATTGTGGCACCCAGTTTACTGTGTTCCTTACCAATAATGGACAGGTGTTTACTTGTGGCATTGATCGGCTTATTGGCCAGCCTGAATCTCGAACCCGAGGTCATCTCAAACCTCAGCAGGTACCGTAGGAGAAGCTGATTTATATTCAGCATTTTTTATCTTTATGTTTTGTATTATTAAGTAAAAAAAATATATGTATAGCATAAAATATCAAATGCAAATATGTAAATTTACTATGCTTACATTGAACAACACACTGGGTTAAACTGAAAGAACATTCAATGTTACATTGAACAACACACTGGGTTAAACTGAGATGACATTCAATGTTACATTGAACAACACAGTTAAACTGAGAACGACATTCAATGTTACATTGAACAATATACTGGGTTTAACTGAGAGGTCATTCAACGTTACATTGAACAACACACTGGGTTAAACTGTGAGGACATTCAATGTTAAATTGAACAACATACTGGTTTAAACAGAAGAAATTCAATGTTACATTGAACAATACACTGAGTTAAACTGAGAGGACATTCAATGTTAAATTGAACAACATACTGGTTTAAACAGAAGAAATTCAATGTTACATTGAACAATACACTGAGTTAAACTGAGAGGACATTCAATGTTACATTTAACAACATACTGGGTTTAACTGAGAGGCCATTCAATGTTACATTGAACAATGGGGTTAACCCATTGCGGATCGAATTGTTTATACACGCGCGCCCCAGCAGGTATGAATTAATTTGCGCAGCGGCGCAGCGTCCGGCAGAACAATAACAGTGCACTGCTATAAAACTGCAGGTAATTGGTAATAATTTATTAGATGTAACAGTGGCCTGCTGGGGTAGTGACGATATAGCAGTGGCAACAGGACAGGTGGCGAGCCAGGTTATAGGTTAGCGGGGAAGATGTCGGAGTTGTAATCTAGATAAAGCGCATGCAGTTCGGATGAAGAGATAACAACATCTGAGTCATCGAATAGACTAGGCTTGGTGACAACAACTGCCTCATCTATTTGTTTCACTAACCTCAATGTCACTTAAAATATGGGTGCACCGACGTGGACAGAAACGCACTATATCTAAACTAAATACAGTATCATATCACTGAACAAAATATAAACGGCTTCTACTACTGCTATCTATAGGATATTTATGAAAGTTTTTATAAACGAAACCAGTTTTTAAAAATACCCAGTTGAAGGAGACGCTTACGCAACCTAGTAGAGTCAAATGTAACTATTTGAAGGTATAAGTAAAAGCAGATCACTTATGCGAGCTGAGCTCATCATTGTGCCGCTAGGCCCAGCCACTACATCCGAGCTGAGCTCATCAGTGATCCGCAATGGGTTAAACTGAGAAAACATTCAATGTTACATTGAACAATGTGTTACAGGTAATGGCTTTGAGTGGTGTGTTTGTGGAGGCAGTGGCAGTGGGGGCTGAACATGTGTTGGCCCTGACATCAGCTGGTGACGTCTGGGGTTGGGGCAACAACAGTGACAACCAGCTTGGCCTCGGACACACACCCATAGTGCGGCTTCCCCAGCTCATCCCTGCTCTCTCTGGAAAGAATATTAAGCAGGTATGTTCTACCATTAGAATCCCATGACTCACCTAATCCGAACATCAGATAGAAGTGAACATCTATCTAAGTGTACCAACTCCGTTTTACCCCTCCAATATCAGCAAACTTCATATATACAAACTGGAATAAACTGCATTCAAACCAGAGTATTGTTCTGAATGTTGCTGTTGTGAATTCCTAAATCTTTCGAGCCTGTCCATTCATAATTATTTTGCAGATCTTTTTACAGAAGATGAGGTTAAAGAATATATCAAATATTCTTTGTAGGAACAGGTTTTATTATTTTTCTAAATTGATTGTTAATAGTTGACTCCATTATAAATCAACTGGATGATGTAATGTCATTAACTGATATATTTGATGTAGGTATGTACAGGGCGCACACACAGCGCAGCGTGGACTGCGCTGCCAATGCCTCGCAGAAGACCAGGAATGTCTGGTTCTGTACAGCTGGGTAATCCAACCAGTATACCCTCACAATTTGGACACCTCCAGGAGTTGTCCATAGCCTCCCTGAGAGCCCGCCTGCGGCTACTCCACTATTTCTCTGACATCCTCTATGCTTGCTGGCGTCTGCTACCTCTTTGTTCACAAGTTGGTTCATATATTTTTATAAATTTTGTATATTTACAACTAAGTGTATTGTATTACAACTAAGAATTCTTAAAACTAAAAGTTAATTATTTATCTCTTATAAATATTGGTTTAAATAGGTGTTTATTGTGAACTATTCATACATCAATATTTAATCAATAAAAACAAAGATAAATTAACTAAACAACTTCAGATGAACTATCAGTTTAGTTTAAACAAACCTGTGTTAATGGTTAACTGAATAGGAATTAAGGATAATTATCAAAAATACATCACCGTAGCGTTTTAAACAAAACCAGTACCCTGAATGTGTCCTTAAAAATGTCAGTGAACAAAACCAGCCATGGATAATTGAGCTACAAACCTATGGACAAAATGTGAATAAGGACAATTTAATGAATAATTATATTTTCTTTGTGGATTTATTGATTTTATTTGTGATGTTTGGCGTATACGGAGCGTCCCCTGGGTGGCGGATAGGGGGAGGTCAGTAGTTATGCATAGCATTTCTCCCGGTTGGTCCATTGGACCCGCTGACCATAAGTAGGTGCGGTCCTCCATTCATATTGGGGGTTGAGCATAGGGCTAACCACCTTAACTTGTAAAAATCTTCTGGTTACGAACCGTCAACAAAATGCCTTGGAAAGGACCGGATTAAATGGAAAACGACATAGGATTCGCTAAACGGACTTAAGATTTGGAACTTGGAACATTCGCTCGCTTGCTATTCCAGTATGCTCGCTCAATATTGTATGCAATGAACTAGAAAGATACAACTTGGACATAGTGGCTCTCCAAGAAACAAAATGGCCCTTTAGTGGTATAATTAACTCTGGAAAATATTCTATATACTACAGCGGAAGAGATGATGGAATACACTAAGCAGGAACTAGATTTGCTATTAAAAAAACTCTGTTGGAAGCTCTAAATAAATTTGAGGCTGTGAATGAAAGGCTGTGCCTGATTAGACTAAGATGTAGATTTAAGAACATGACTGTGATAAATATGTATGCTCCAACGGAGGATAAAGAAGATGAAACCAAAGATGAATTTTATGGACAGTTAGAAGAAATGATATATGACATCCCTAATTACGATATAAAAATTACATTGGGTGATGCCAATGCTAAAGTCGGAAAGGAAGATATTTGGAGAGATTATGCAGGAAAAGAGAGTCTACATGACACGTCCAATGACAATGAAATAAGACTTCTCAGTCTCGCATGTGCAAACAATCTCTACATCAGCAGTACCTCATTCCCGCATAAAAACATACACAAAGAAACATGGGTATGATGGAAGAACGAGAAACCAAATTGATCATGTGTTAACCCTTGAACTGGCAAAGTCGTATTTGACGACTCATTAATCTGCCGCTGAACTGGCAAAGTCGTCATTCACGACGCATTAGACACCCCTCACGTTTTACTTCATTATCAATACTAAAATAGTGAGTGGAAGGTTAAATAATATATCGTTATACACATGAGATTCTAAGCTTTCATTTGATGTATTTTGTTATGTATAAATGCCGCGTCATTTTTATTGATTTACCTTCCAGTGAAATTCGTGACATTTTATTTGAAACTGATTTGTCGGATGTAGAAAGTGACTTGTCAATCGAAGATTTCCCTGACCAAGTTGATTTAGAAGAATTCTCTGATGGAAGTGGGGATGATTATGTCCCAGATCCTCATGATTTATCTTCTAGTGAAGATAGTGATGCCGATGACCCTAATCCTAGGCCTAGGCCTAATCCACCACAAGACGATGGTCGTCTTTGGGTTCGTGTTTATCCACCTCAGCCAGAAATAGACCTTACATCTGAATTCATTCCAAGGAACCCAGGTATCAGGAACTGTCCTCCTAGGGATAGTAAACCTATTCTTTCAGTGTAGTGGAGTGGATAGTGGAGGCCAATCAGGGCTGGAAGAAAGAGAGCCCATAACTCTGATGACTCGGACTAGTTTTCAGTCCATCGCCACCACTGTACATAGTTTGTTGTAAATTTTTTTCTGAATTTGTGTGTTGTGATAAAGTATTAACAGTGTATATTTTATTTTTTTCTGTAAAATTTTGAACACTTTGCATTTAAACATTTTTGAAATAGTTATTTGTTTTCCGACAGTGTGTGCCCAAAAAAAAATTTTTTTTTGAAAAAGTGTTTTTTTGTGTTTGGATGCTGGGAAATTGCCAGTTTTAGGGATAAGTCCATTCATAATTGTTATTATATTGTAGAGCATGTTATTTCTAACAATTTGATATATAATACATTATAACTGTTGCTAAGTAACCAATTGTTAACATTTTTTTTAAATAAGTGCTGCATAAGGGTCTGAAAACACCTGCCAGCTAAGAGTCAAATGCATGCCAGTTCTAGGGTTAATAGACAAGAGACATAAAACACACATATTTGATGTGAGAAGCCTAAGAGGTGCCGAATGTGGGACTGACCATAACTTAGTACTCGTTAAGATAAGACAACAACTGAAATGGGAAAAACGAGAAAAAGATAGAGTGGAAGTAGGGTGGGACACATCTAAACTGAAAAACATAGAAAATTCAAAGAAGGTGGAACTTAAACTAACAAACAGATTTCAGGTACTACAAGAACAGACTGTTGAAATTAATGATGTTAACGAGTATTGGGGGAAAATTAAAGAAATTATTAAAGAAGTTTCGAAGGAAGAACTAAAACCAATACAAAGGAAACAGAAGAACAAACTTTGGTTCACCAACAGTTGCGAAGATTTAATAGAGTTGAGGAAGAAAAAGAAAAATTATGTTCTCAAAAACAACTGTAATGAAAATAGGGAGGAGTACAAAGAACTCAACAAACAGGTAGTTAGAAAACTAAGAAAGATGAAACGTAAATATATCACAGACCAACTGAGAAAAGCAGAAGAGGACAGTACTCGTAACAATGCAAGGGAATTTTTCAGATCAATAAGATTTTTTAAGAAGGGATACATCCTAAAAACAGACAGCATCAAAGATAAAAATGGAAACCTTGTAACAATTCACTTTTTTTATGTGATCACTTTTAGTCACTTTTTTAATCAATAACTTTTTCCCTTTTTAAGTATCATATCCAGTTCTTACATATTTCCTATCTTCACAGGATTCTTCCAAAAGGAAGAACATCTGGTTCATTTATTGCATAATGTACTGTCGTTATTAGTCAGAAAAGTATTGGAAAGGATTTGCAATTCAGCAGTTCTTAAAGATCTTGATATTGGAAAGATAAAGGGATAATTTTTCAACACAACAAATATGATTCCTTCAAACGAAATCATGTTTTCTGATTAGGTAACATCAACCTTGAAAACTATTGGGGAGAAGGACAGAACTTATTTTTGTCTTCAATCTAAAAAACATTTTGTAGAAGCTATTAAAGACATTTTTCATCTGTTTCAAATTCTCTTTTGAAACATTTCATGTTTAGATCCTAACGAAAGGTTGACTCAGGAAAGTTGCCGGAGTATAGTTGAAGGTGCAAGGGCAAATCCGGTGAAAAAGTTATTGATTGTTATTAGTTTTTTTTTTACAAAACAGCTTTACCTAGAAACAACTCTAAATTCCCATCAGTTGAAAAGGTTGTTAAAATTATCTCTTTCTTGTGGCAACGTTGATTTTCCACTTCAGGCAGAACTCTTAACATCTATGTCTAAGAACATTGGGTGTACTAGTCACTTTTTAAAATGCTCTTAAAGTTTATGATAACAAGCTTCATCTAATTCCTATTACTGCAGAACTTCTTTTTATGAGACTTAAGGCTTATGATAAATACAATGATTACCTGGAGAGAGAACGAGAAAAGTAAAGGGTTCAAATGAAGCTGAGAAGGGCGAAAAAGAACGAAAAATAGCTGAAGAAGAAAAGAAAAAAACTTCTTGACAATAAAAGAAAAACCATTACTGCTGATGAAGAATAATTAAAAAACCTGCAGATGAAGAAAAGGAGCAAAGTATAAGTGCAATGAAAGATTGAAGAAAGCCTAAAAAAGGATTTTTGTGAAGTATCCTTGGCTCAAGCTATGCTGGGAGAAGTCAGCAAATTACAGGAAGGGGCGTCTGAAAAAGACGCAATGTGCAGAATATATAAATGAATTTAGGAAAGCAGAAATCAATATTGATCTAGAATTTCTTAAAAAAAAAAAAACTAAAAAAGTTGTTTACAACTTCATTTTAATGTATTCAATTTTGTTTATATTTAATTAATTACATTTGCTTCATGTCTAGTTCAAACAAATATGATATTTTCTTGAAACTGTTTGTTTCAAGTTTTTTTTTACTTAGCCATGTTTTATGTTATGTTCTCTTTCAAACATGTATATTAAATTTTAAAAAAATATCAGAGGAAAATATCAGAAAAGGACAAAGTAAGAGGAGGTTGAGGACAACTTTTTTGTTTTGTTTGTATAAATTGTTATTTTGGACACACTCATTTAGTACTTATTGTATTTAGTTCAAATTTACCTACCTAAATAAATGCTGGCTTTTCTCATTATTTCATTATTTTCCAAATTGTACTTACATGTTTTTTTTAGTAATATTTTTTAATAACTTTTCTTCAGATCTAGTCACGTTTTTCACTTTTTCTCTTTTTTTGGTGCTAAAAGTTATTACAAGCCCTGTAATTACTACCATGGCTTAAAATGAACTTGTCTAAATCTTTCAGGTTATACATATTATAAATATGGATATATATCTTCCATGCTCTTCTTTTACAACATAAAAAAATCTTTGCCAAATTATTTACCTCCTCCAAATTATTTGACTTTGAACATCACACATGCTCTAAATACATTTAGGTACCTGGATCAAAGTCATACTACATGGAATCATTAAAAACTTCACAGTTCATTGGTCAATCTGTTCTTCTACCAGTTACGACATGTTGGTAACAACATTTGCCTCTCTATATCATCATTTACCAATGGCTTTGTTTTACCTATGAAACCGCATTGAAAATAACATCTTAAGAAACTCTCCTCTGCCAATATCCTCTTTACAACCTGAATTTGGGTCAGTGCTATCCACAATAGTAGTAAGGTTCATTCCACAAAGATTCAAGTGAATATTCGTATATTAATTTTCTCCATGGACTATCAATATTCATTTTGTTCATTGTTCTTGACAAAAAACAAGTACGTTTGACAGAACAATTGGGCAAGTATTTTATCTTAAATTTGATGAGATACAAATATTTAAAATGTGATATTTTGGTTATTTAGCCTAATCATATTATGGTGAGCTTAATATTTAAGCACAATAAAAAAAAAAAAAAAAATGGTAGTAATACGAATAAGAACATTTTATTGGTGTTACAATGAAGTATTAAAATTTGATGTCCAATTAATCAAATGAAATTCATCACTTTTCTCCAAAAAAAATTTATTTTCTAATTTTTAAACCAATATTAAGCCTAAATCAATAATTTAAAAAAAATGTATAGTATATTGCTAAGCACAATGTACTGAACAGATCAGTTCACAACAGTATATTTTTTAAATTTGTCATAGCAAAATAAAAAAAAACTCATATGCTTAGAAAACCTGTGAATAATAACCATTGAATTTTAGCAAATGAAATCAAACTAAGGAAAGGTTGATCTTGTTAACTTTGCTCTTCTCATTCCGCACAGGCTGTTATCTGTGAGAGAAACTTAACAGAAGGGAAAACTTACTTCTCTATCATTGTTATATAAACTTTATTAAATAAATAGATCTGTAAATAAATCTGTAAACACATGGTCATTACCGGAAGCTTTTAGTTATTAGTAATGACATCAGCAGATCAAGCTCACGAAATAAGATAAATAGAATATGTATATGTGTTTTCCCAGTATGTTGTAAATGGTTATGAATGTTGATACCAAAACCTCACAGGTGCTTGTGGGGTTACCATGATATCCATGCTGGGTACACCTAGGTACATGTAGGCACCCCTATAGTTTGGTCTTTACAAATTTTGACAGAAACATGACTTTGATGTTCTTTGAACAACAAGACTTAGTATTCCAACCTTGAATCAACTGCATTGTGAAATATGCACGACTCCAGCCAGCAGATAGACATACTCAGTTTGTTTACTCCATTAGAATAGAGAAAATTGTGAGAAGGCTCTCAAAGTCCTTCCATCCCTCCTCTCTGACACACCCTACATTCTTTCTACTGTAAACCAACATAATAAACCTGTATTTATTTATTAAGTATTGTTTTCATTAGTATTAAAATTTTCAATTCAGAGTTAAAGAAAATATATGAGTTATAATTAGGGCAGCTCAAAAAGACCTAATAAGTTACTTTTTGCTTTATCAGAATGGATGGGCAGCAGTTGAGCCTTACAGTTGGCTGGCCTGCAGCCAGCTTCGTGGACTGCTTGCTCCACGTGTCTATACATTACCGCTGGTCAGGGCACTGGGTCGCACAATGGTGCAAGGCCGCAACTACGGCCCACAAGTCACTGTGCGTCGGCTTGTCAAGCAGCGGACAACTGCTGCTAAACCTATCTTCACCCAGGTTGCCCGGCAAGTGGTCAAAATGCGCCCAGCCGATCTCAGACTGCCATCCAGAGCTTGGAAAGTAAGACACATTACATTTTTACTCTTTTAATTATTTTAATTTTTACAATATATAGTAACAGTGGTATTCAATCTGAACATACTGTATATTTTACTTATGTCTTTGTGTCAAAAGTGAAATTCCAAATAACAACGTATAACCTAATATAGAGTAAAACATAATATGGCAGAAAAATCTACCCATGAGTGAGTTGTAAGAACATCTCATTTGTACTTCTTCATTCACATTTTATTAACTCTTTCAATCCTATTATCCAGTCGCCTACACTGTTGTACTTTGATTTATTTGCAAACTCAACATGCATGTATCAAAACTAACCCTGTAAATTTAGTTCTGTAGCATGTATTAACATAAATATTGTTTTATCTTCTAGTAAATAAAATTAAGATTATGATCCAAAAACAAAAAAAATTCAGAACAACTCTTTTTAATCTGGTAAAATCTGTAATATCCAGATTTGGTACCAGATAATCTGGATAAGGAAAAGTCAGGTATCAAATGCTAACATCATTGATAAGCAAGCTGGACCTATGTTTACATTGTCATTATGTAAGAAAATATATGCCACATCAAGTAGGCTACAATAATAATATACAGATGTGTATTTTTAATGCATAAAAAGGTCACTAAAGGCACTACTTTACTGTATTTTATTTTATGATTTACTGAGATGATTTTATTTATTTATGTATTTATTTTCGGTAAAATAATTAAGAGAACGATTAGATATGTTAAATTCCTTTTATTATGAACTCAGCGATATATGTTAAATGCAATAAACTAAACAAAATTAAAAATGTTATTGAATGTAACTTTAAATGAAAAATACAAGAAAACTTGTGTAACAAGGTATATTAGATGTCGGGGTGAACCAAGTGATGGTCGGACAGGACCGCTTCAAACTGGATATGCACAGTCCACCCAATCACCACCAGTTCCTAGAAAGATGTCTGTCAAAAAATTAGTGCACTAGCAGGAGGATTTTGCAAAATCAGTCACTATTACTCAACTAAAAAGTACTGTTTTGTACTATCTGATATAAATATATTTCCTCACTTTAAACATTCAGAATACTGTACTGTTTTTTTTCCAAGACCAGTCCAGATATTGGACGATTTGGTTATTAGAGGTCCATGTATGAGGAGGTTTACTGTAAGTGTGCATTCAACTTTAAGAAAAATAAAATATGGAGTACCACAGGGTTATGTTTTGGGCCCATTTTTATTTATTATAAAGAGATTTCCTTTATTAAAAGATAAATTTACAAAAATGTGTATGTACACTTATGACTAAATATTAAATTTCATTGTAAAGCTCTTGAATTATTAGAAGTAACATCTTTTTTAGTATGACGACTACTACTAATGAATATATTAACAGCTTTAATCAATCATGAGAAAACAAAATTCATAGTGTTTTCTCCTGCAAGTAACAGTAGAAATAAAGACCAGAAATTTTTAATCGATGACCTTATTTTATAAAATGTTGATTGTTCCAAATTCTTGGGATTACAAGTCGACAAATCCCTTTCCTGGCAAACCCATGTTAAATATGTTAATAGATGTCATCAGGCATATTTTCTTTAGCACATTCGCTACGGTGGCGCAAGGTGTCGCACAGCGTACGGTGCAGAGGTGCCTTGCCTGGTTCGGCATCATGGCCGCATACTTACCTATTTAAACATTTTGACTTGTAAAATCGATTTATGTGCAATTTCTACAATATTTTTAGTTCATATTTTGGTATTTACAATATTTAATCCCCTTCAACCCACCAGATCATTCCATTCCAGTCCATTTATTTATTCATCAGAAGTCGTAATAGACAAATCTGAATCTCACGTTACAAATTCAAACTGTAAACTCACTGTCTTCAGACTCACCAGAATTCATATTCTCTTAAAAAACAACGCCTTGTGAGGGTTCAGCCATGTTATAAACATTAGAAATAACCTTAGAACCTACAGAAAAGCAAGAGCTGCATATACACCTTGTACATTAGATAGACAAAAATAAAAATGCCACGCAGATACTACTGGAATGAAAGGCTTCGATTAATTTTTTTATGAATTGTACACTTATGTAACATGTAGCACAGGAAATTTGGTGTAAATTGAGCAATAAGTTCTTGAGGAATAATAATTTTTTGAAACTTCGCATGTAGCCAGAAAATTTGAATTTATTTCAGTCAGAGTCAGAATTGACTCTAGCTTTGTTCTATCTACTAAATGTTGGCCTAAATTTATGCTCTAATTTAGGGAAGCAGTCACTATGGACCCCACAGTTACAGCTGGGATATCAGTAAGTGGCCTTTCTGGTGCAAACCACATAGACCATTCCAGATTTGTTTGGAAGAGTAAGGGTCAGCTTGTGCTCAGCCTTGGTGTTTGGGACTTTACCAGGGCCTGGATCATCTACAACTGGGCCAACAAGAGAGTGTACTAGTTCCATGACAAACTTTGTCATGACACTGCATACACCTTCACATTGTAGGGTATACAAAACGAAGGCATTCTGCACACAAGTGTCTAACAAGTTGTAAAATATCTTCTTCCGTACCTCCGTGTTGGTCTAGTGCAAGACAAGTCGTAGAGAGACTTGTCTTTACAGTCAACCCCCCTCCCTCCACCAAGAACTAATTGTACATTGCTATCATCACTGGTTTAGTTACCTCCCTTCCACGTGAGTTATGGATATTTTTCCGCCGATGCGGTATTCTAATAGAAACCTATTAGAAAGATGGGCTTCCTAATAGGTTTCTCTTTAAACTTACTACAAGCACCTCTTTTTTCCTGTAATAATCAGGTTCCAGCACTCCTGTAATAATCAAGCTTGGCATCAATCAACAATTTTGGCAGGCCTACTGATCTGTTTCTTATTGTGCCTGTCAAAAAAGTCTTCCTATCCAATAGCTTATGTGCAAGTGGCAACTTAGTATAGAAGTTGTCGGTAAAGATGCGATAACCTTAATCCAGACACCTTCCTTGTTCAAGCAAATTCAATACGACCTTTTGGGTGAAAGGGCCAGGTCTCTCTGCCAAATAGTCCTTACCACTGTGCAAGGATATCTGTACGACATAAAAGTTCTCCGCATCAACCAGCTCAAACTTTTTGATACCGTACTGTGAATGTTGCTTGTTTGGCATGTACTTTATGAATACGTAACGGTTTTTCATGCCTATCATACTTTCATCCAAACTAAGGTTTTGGTTGGGGGCATAATGCCTAACACTAGCATCGTTGAACATGTTCAACATGGGCCGAATTTTCGCCTATGGGTTGTAGCCAGGTTGACCCATTCGTGTAGTTGGCCTAGATGTCAAGTGTAACATCCTGCCCACAGACTCAAACCTTTTCTGGGTCATGATCTGGTTGATGAAGGGTAAGAATAACCCTGGGTTAGATGACCAGTAGTCATTCAAATTCTTTCTTCGACAAACACCCATAAGTAGTAGGATAGCAATGAACTTCCTCAACTCACTGACAGTAACATCTTGCCATAAAGCATATCGAGAGAATAGGGAGATTGTATTTTCTCACCTTTTCTGATTGATAAACTTGTGGGCATAGATGTTTGTCTCTCTACAAACTAAATTTAGAAATCCATCGGACATAAATAATTAAAAATATTCAATTGACTTATGTTCAACAGGGCAGTCATGTGGGTCAGGATTATATAAAGTCTGGACTCACATCAACCTCCAGTTCACTGCCATAAACCCTAACCTACACAGACACTGGACTAGGAACTTTAGTGGCTGGAATGGCTGGCACAGCATCACCATCTTCCTCATTTGTCTCATCAGAATCTAGGGTGGCAGCAACAGCAATAGGCCTAGCTCTGAAGGGCTGGGTAAGCTAAATCATTGTCGTGGCTAAGAGTCAGATTTGGTTGAGTGAAGGGTAGATTATGTGAATCATCACTTTCATAGTCCTCATCTGGCTAATAATCATCACTACTGCCAGATGAGAAATCAAGCAATCCCTCCACATCACTATGCTGGTCATTGTCTGAGTCTGCCTGAAGCAGTTCTCTTATGTCCGAAGACCTATCATCAATATTATGGGACATGGTATTGATGCAGTAAAATAGAATTAATAATGTAAATTTACATTTACGAGCAATATTTATGCTTATAAGTGTACACAAAACCTAACATAGCATCACTTTTATATTTCCTAACATATAAACTAAATAAGACATATTTCACTCAAAATTCACTTCATAGGACACTAAAAACACTTCACAGATAACAAATATAGATATTTACAGTAAAATTACACTAAAATTGACATATAATGATGCGTACTTATGATAAATACAAACAACAAGTAAACGCAATTAAAATGGCAATAGATGACTAGACCATGCTTTCACTTTGCAAACTTGTTATTGTTATTATTCTTTTCCACCGTTCTGTTTGTCTCAGAAACAAAACAAACATAAACTGCACTCAGCAACTCTTCCGAATTCCAAAGGCATTCGAATTATGTCGCTATTGTTAATAGGTGCATTATACTGATTAAGCTGACCGACGCTAACCGGCTGATTTTCAGCCGAGTTCCGGTATAAAGTTAACACTATCGAGACCCCAAGCACAATAAACAGAAATCTCACTTCGCTCAACACCTCCTTCAAATGATAATCAGTTTATCTCCTCATTGTCAAGATTTTCAATCATTAAAACTACTTGGCATACATATAGACTCGAAATTGAATTGGACTTCTCATGTCAACAGTCTGTGTTGTAAAATCTCCCAAGTGAGATATCTTCTATGGAAATTAAATGATATTGTTGAGTATTTAAGAATAGCTTATTTTGGACTATTTCAGTCTCATATATCAAATGGCCTAATCCTTTGGGGTCATTCATCAGCAGTAAGAGATATTTTGTTAGTTAAAAAAAAGTTATAAGAACGATTTGTGGGGTTGGCTTCTTTGATCACTGCAGACCATTTTGTACACTCTAAAATTTTAACTGTTATAAATTTATACATATTTCATATATTAGTTCACACAAAAACACATCTACACTTATTTCCAACCAGAGAAGAAATCCACTGCCACAATACAAGAAATAAATCTAAGCGAAATATTCCCCAACACAGGTTGACAAAAATTGGATTATCACATAAAGCTAATTAAATTCTTTAATAAGCTGAAAGAGTCTAACAGAGCTGTGTCAATTGTTATTTTTAGGAATAAACTGTTTCAATGGCTGTTAGTTAATCCTTTCTACACTATACAAGAATTCCTTAATTGTATAGTGTATGTATGTAAAAATGATAGTTTTTTTATTTGAGGTAATGTAGATGATTTTTATTTATTACTGCTAATTAATTATATTGTACTAATATTTTAAGTTGGGGATGGATGGATTTGTATGGAGTTTCTAACTGTACTATTGGACTTGTGTTGTAATGATTGGGGTTTGTATTCAATTATGACTGCCTATTTCACTTGTAATGTGGTCAATGGCAATAAAGTATTTGTGTATGAAAAATTACAATTTTTGCCACAAAAGTAAACTATTGAACACACTAGAAGAATACAAAATTTACAAGTCTTAAAATAATCCACATTTACTCAATGACAAGATACATTTCGAATCCAGCATATTATTCAACACTCTTATATATAAAACAAAATCAATGGTTACAGCTGATCATAATGAAAACAGTGATATAGGTGAAGGAGGGGGATAACTGAAGTGTACTCCCAGTTCTTGTCCATCAATCGCTTAAGAAGCTGTGTGGGTATACATAAGTGTGGGTCATAATAAGTTTTTACTTGTGTGAACTTTGTGTATAAGTTTCAAGTTGAACTTGATAGAGACAAAGACCTGATGATGAATCTTTTGATTTGGACGTGTCGTCTAGTTCTCTAGTGGACAGATTGACTGATTAATACATGTAAGTAATGTAGGGTAATTAGTTTTTTCATATTAGAATGTCATTATACTCAAATATACATGCTTAGAATTATATATATATATATATATATATATATATATATATATATATATATATATATGATAATTAAATATGTATACTTTTTATTTTCTTTCAGTAGAACATATTGACACAGTCATGGTTTATCACCAAGTCAGTTTTTAAAAGACTATGAAAACTGTACATACACCATATTTGCTTAGTTTTGCATGTTTTTTATGGATAAAATTCGGCATTCAAAATTTATCTAGAATTTTATAGAAAAATATCAGACCATCGCAAGTTTACTTGTATTTCCCTGTAGGTGAAGCTGGTTGGGGAGGGGGCTGATGATGCTGGTGGTGTGTTTGATGATACTGTAACAGAGATGTGTGATGAGCTTGTAAGTGGATCAGTTCCTCTTCTCATACCCACCCCCAATGCCACAAGCGAAACAGGCTACAACAGAGACAAGTTCCTACTCAACCCTTCTCTTACTCAGCCTCAGCAGCTCATGTGGTTCAAGTTCCTAGGTAAGTAAACACGCCATTAGTCAATCTTAATTTCCTGTCACTTATATCAGTTAAATGATTCATATAGCATGTGAACTTATATACAACAAATTTTTCATATTTTTTAATTTTAACATTATTGTTCTTTTAACCCTAGGAGTGTTGATCGCCTCAAATTGAGGCGATCGGTTTTTTTGTGAACTGTTACCGCCTCAATTTGAGGCGATGTGCGCTCACTCGATTAATGTCGCTCACAGTCGGGAAAAAAAGTCAAAGTCGTCTCAAATATATATAATTTGAAAGGCCGTGAATCAGTGTTTGTTTACATGTCTTTGGTTTTGCTCTATGACTGTCAGATGAGGCACAATGGCAGAAATAATTCTTTGTTTACTTTTCCGTTGTCATCTGTCAATCAACTCGCCAGTTGCCATACCATGCCGGCAGTTGTTTATGTTTGTTGATGTGTTGTGTTATGCTTTGTGTGACTTTTAGTGTTTGTGTATTATAGTTTGTATATTATTAGTGATCATGGGTGATCCGTGTCGTTTATAAACATTATAATTATGTAGTGAAGTTGAGAGTTGATATTGGTCAATTTATAATATGTTCAAATTATATAATTTACAATAAAACCAATATATTTTTAATTTTTAACTATTATTTTAACCAATATATAATTAAAAATTAAAAATATATTGGTTTTATTGTAAATTATATAATTTGAACATATAATTATGCATGCTAAAGTTGGCATATTCGTTGCTAGGCAACATATTTATTGTTACTTCATAAATATATGTTGTATAAATGTTTGCCTATATAATTATATGTTTTTTTGTTCAGAATGAAATTCTGCACAACTTGTATATCTCAGTTTTTTTCTAATATCATAATTTTATATACATAAATGACCGTCAATCTACTTATAAAATTTATTTTTATAAAAACTTTATAAATAACATTATATTTAAAAACGTTTTAAAAATTTAAAAAAATTTTCCATTACCAATAATTAAAATTAATTTATTACTAATAAAAATGATACAAGTTTCATCTTTCTAATGCTAATAATAAATATACAGCGAATTTTTAAAAAAAGTATTACAAATCACTGAAAATTTGGCGACACTACACAAAATTATGATCAACACTCCTAGGGTTAATAAAGCAAAATGTTTCTGTTCTATGTTTCTGTAAACAAACCAATATACAAGACTAAATAAAATATTTTATAATTGTATTTTTTTTAAATATTTTTTAAACTTACATGAGATCCCAATCGGCTTTCCAACAGAGTAATTTAGTAGCTACTATTAGGGTTAATAGTTGGACACTTTCTCTGTGATATTGGTCCAACAATTCAAAGGCATAAACCATTTTCTTATTTTGTTTACCTCAAGAAGCAGTCTGATAACCAAACATGAACGTTATTTGTGATAAAATTGTTTCAAACATTTTTGTGAATGTTGTACTACTCAAATTTGGGAATGCTTATGCTGAAATAAAAATTGTAAAGTGCTGGTCTTTACAGCACTAGTTTAACCAAATCTCCAGTCACCTCTGATAGTGATTGATTTTAGTAATTTTCCTGCCCATCCTTGAAAGCTGTCATTCATGGCATTGGAGACATATTAATCATTACACTCTTACTTTGGAGACATTACCAGTCTGAATACAGCAACAGACTTTGTGATGGGGGATCTTTTTTATCGATTTCTTTTTCAAAAAGATTTGCTGCAGTATTTTGAACTCAAGCATTTTTATATTTAAGAAAAGAAAGTAGTTGGCTACACAGCCAAGCAGCATAGTATATTATTGTTCTCATATTTCAGTATCTGACCAAGTCCACCTAGACAATACATAGTTACTTGGCAATTGCCTGCTATGTTTTATTATATGACTAGACTGTCCATCAATTATTATTCATTACACCAGATATCTAAAATGGTACAATACCTGTCTATCAGTTCCAAAGAATTGACATGCTGACTACATGTTTCGGAATATTTTAGTGATATACACAGTTCCGTGGCTAAAACCATGAATTTTAACAGCAGATTTCATTAATATTTCCTGAAATTTGTTTGAAAAAATAAGTGTTATTACTTACAGATCACATCATCACCAAACACGTATTTTACTTTATTTTGTAATGTACATTACATAAGTAAATATTCTATAGTGTCAATAATATTTTCAGGTATAGTTGAGGTTTGCAACATATGCTGCCTATAGTGTGCAAAATGAGCTAATTAAGAATTAAATAAACCACAGTGTTCGAATTAATATTTATTTTTCCAAAACAAAACAATATGTTATTTGTAATAATTTTACATGCAACCTAAAGATTCACTTAGATCATTTTTGAAGTAATGAGACCATCTTTTCCAAATGCAGAAAAAATTGGAGAACTAGAATATTCCAGGTATTTTATATTCAATGTTGTTTGTTTGTACCTGTTGATACTTCCCTGGTAGGAATATTTGCACACCCACTCCCCTCATCCCCATGAGTTTGACTGAATTATATTTTAGGCATTCTGTTTGGTGTGGCCATTCGTACAAAGAAGCCTCTTGCCCTCAATCTATCTCCATTGGTATGGAAACTATTGGTCCAGGAACCTGTAACTCGGACAGACTTGGAGGAAAATGACTGCCTATATTTCCAGAGCCTTCGTGGTATTCGAGACATCCACTTAGTTGAGGTCACAGAAGCCAATTTCCATGAGGTATCAAAAATCAATGCTATCATTATCTTCCCTTAAATCATTATCTTTTTACATAGTCAGATAGTCATATAAGGCTAATATAGCACAACTTTACCTTGTCCATCCACTCAGACATTTAAAATCTAGGTTAGGCTAAGTTTAAACTGACTGGCTGCATAATACATTAATACTTTTTAAATAAATTTCATATGAAATTGATTATTTGACTCAAGCCACATTCCTAGAGCACCAAATGTTAAGGGGCGCTTAGTTATGGAAAAAATTCAAATTTATGTTTTAAGTAGAAGAATGTTCAAGAAAATATATTTATTATAAATTTGTAACGGATGGGTTTGAACCTGTATAGAATTCCAAATAATAATTTATCATAATATTTTTTGTTCATTAATAAACATGCTGTCCATGAAGTTTCAGAGGAGAATGATAAACTCCTGCATTTGATAACTGCATCTTATTGCAGTTAATAATTAGGTTACAGGGGAGGAGGGGGGTGGACTGGAAACAAAATGAAGAGATAAAAAAGGTATAGGTAAAGTTATTTGTGTTTAAGTTCTTAGTTTGTATAAAATACTTAAGGAAAAGGCAGTATAACTATTATACAAGGTCTTGAAAATATGGAATAACTCCTCCAATCAATTAAATAAGAATGGGAGGTTTCTCTTAAAAATATTTTGAAAAAGAGATACAGATAGTACATTTTTAAGGTCCTACAATACAAAGATACAATTTTCCCTGCTTTGGTTTAAAGATTTCCAATGATGTTTAACCATGGAGGGAGGGAGGGAGAGATGGGGGAGAGGAAGGGAGGGGGAGGAGGAAGCAGCTAAACAAAGTTGCCATGCTTATAAACAGTGTCTAACTTGGACTGGTATGTTGCAGTTCATTCCTGTGGAGTGTTTTGAAGGAGCCAGCTGGACCGGACAGATCGTGCCAATAGTTCCTGGAGGACGGAGTATCCCACTTTCCTTCCAAAACAGACATCAATATGTAGAGCAGGCCATTTTATTCAGATTTAAAGAGATGGATCTTCAGGTAGAGAATTTAAATGAGATTACATTTTCTTTTTATAATTTTACATTAATATGTTGTATAAAAGAGTAAATAACATTTCATATCTTAGTAAAAATAATCATACAAAGTTCACTATAAAATAATAATAAGCTATTCATTTCCTTAAACTTGATTTAATGATAATATTTGATTTCAAACATTTATTATTCTGGGTATATTTTTATCTTTAAATTCTTCCTAATAATGTGTTACACAACATTTTAAATTTGTTTAAGAAGATTTCTGTTACAAAACTCTCCCAACAGATAAGACAATATATTTTCAAATACTAATATTTTTCTTACTCAACATTATCCTTAAAAATATTGTTTACTGTTTCTGTTCAATATTAATATTTGCTTTTCGTGTAACAGGTAGCTGCTGTGAGAGAAGGCATGTCATGGATTGTGCCAGTACCACTCCTGTCACTTGTTACAGCTCTGTACCTTGAACAGCTAGTATGTGGTGTCGCTCATATCTCTATCTCCCAGCTTCAAAAAATAGCCAGGTCTGCTCTTCAAATTAATTTAAGTTGGGGAATGTTGAACAACTGCAATTTATTTGTGTA
The DNA here is from genome assembly GCA_035578905.1 of Stictocephala bisonia. NCBI lineage: Eukaryota > Metazoa > Arthropoda > Insecta > Hemiptera > Membracidae > Stictocephala > Stictocephala bisonia. The sequence continues at coordinate 29,268 of JAQJVL010003332.1, forward strand.
TTTTAAATAACATGATGTATTAACAGGATGGTTTTCGAGTTATTTCTGAAAACTCAAACTTAACCCTTTAGTGTGGTTTGATATAATATTAACATTATGGTCTATTAGCGCAAAAATACTGAGTCCGCATCAGTGTTGAAACAGACAAGTGGCCCAAAATATTGTACTGTGGACAGGTACAAAGCTAAAGATCATCCAATTGATGTTTGAATCTAGGTGGGCTTGAAATTTTTTCCATGCAAATTAACCCTCTCTAACTGACAAGCCATTTTTGGTGAATTTGCAGATAAAAAAAATGTGTAAAAATATCTATTCACTCAAATACCACTCAAATCTATTGTTCATCATGACCACAAAATGTTGGCTATCATAATATATAAAAAAAAAACGCAAATGAACAAAATTTGTATCGGTCATTACCTTAACCCATTGCAGATGAAATACGCAGCATATGTGTCATCATGGACAGTGGACTAGAGCTGGAAGATGCAAATGCTATTTTATTGGTCTTTGTTTAACACAAACTACTTGTAATTTTTATTGATGCCACTAGAAAGTGATTCAAATGTGATTGAAGTCACTCAGTTACGTTATTTGTAGAGTACTTATATTTAAACTTGGTAGATAGTGCTCACAAGTGTGCACTATGTTTTTCGTCAGTTTTGTTTGTTTCATTTCAGTAAACGAGAAACAGTCATGAGTATTGCTTGATATGGGGAATAATTTATGTTCTGAAATAAATTTCTTTTAATTATATAAGTATTTTTATTCAAGAGTACAAATAATAAATCAATATATAACGAAACACATCTTTTTAAATTAATAAGGAAATGCAGTGACCGATAGTAGAACGTTAACAAACTGCCGGTGCGTGGCAAACTGTACACGGAACTGGCTGGCACAGCAAATAACAACACGCTCGAGTTTTCTCCGCCCACAATGGCTTAAATTTTTAAAAATTGATTACTAAAAAGCAAAAATTGCTGGGGTTATCACATACAAACAATGTTAACAGTTAGGTGTAAGAGAGGACTTTAGTCCTAACCTCGCCAATTGTTACAAATGTTGAAAAATGAAGTAATTTTTCATTTTATTTAATTTTTACAGTAGAACCCCGTTAATGCAAACCCACGGGAATCCAAAATTCTGCTTAATCCAAATCTTCAAAATAAGAAAAACAGTTTTTGTAAATATACAGTAAAGCCTCACTTATCCTATGTAAACGGACCGTAATGACGTCGTATTAGTAAAAATTACGGATAATAGGGAATAGTAATAAAAACTCTAAATAGTTCTAATAAATGAGTTTTATTAATTATTGACAATACAGTAAAAGCACTAATTCTTGTTCAAACAAAATAAAAACAATGAATTTATTGTGAAAATGTTTAAAAAACGAACTAGCATAGTAAATTACTCTATTAAAATTACTTTCTGGTATTAAATATTGTGAAGTAATACAACTAATATTTGTGACCAGTCAGAAAACTACCGAATAAGAGTGCATGACGCATGCAATCGCTATTCCTCCTCTCCCAAGCACTGTATGTCCTAAAAACACCATTATTTTGAGAGACTCAACACATTGACAAGTGATGATGTAGTCTGCTCACAAAGTACAGTCCCCCGCCCAATATAAAGTATAGTAAGCAACAAAACTACATGCTGGTTGAGAAAAACTTCACCAGGCGTGTACAGTTTTCATCATTATAGAACAAAAATACATTATATTATTTTCAGGCAATTTTTATCACAGTGTTGTTTTTGGGATGAATACTTCAGCCAAAACATAATGTCAGACTATGATTTAAAGATAGTTCGAGACACTAAGCAATCTGGAAGATAATACTGAGGATAGAGGAAATCCCTACTACTTCTATTAATTCAGTTTCAAATGCTGTTAAAATAGGAAATAGATTTTACAAGCAAAACCACTATAATAAATCTGGGACGTCTGCCTTACGTGACAAAACAATAGGTACAGTATTGCCTAATGCAAGTCTATTACAAGTTGCTGATGCAGCACAAGGTTCCAGTACTCTGAGAGATGCATTAGTGCTCTTAGTTAGAACAAACCATCTTCATTATGATAATTTAACACCAATAAATGAAACATTAGAGAAGAAACTTATTAATCTAAGTAAAAAAAGGCCAGTGATTTTAAAAATATTCCTAGAATATTTAACCACTATTCCTAGAAGATATGACTTGAATAAATATCATCCCATACATAACAAGTTGGAAATCGTAAATAATTATAATTAAGAGGTCTGGCACACCCCTGTAAACAGATTATAGTAATGAGTGACTTACTTACCAAAACACTATCGAGAGAGCTAGTGTATATAGTTTAGTAACAAACGAAACATACTATCAAAAACCTTCAATTGAAAATTATGACATAGCTTTCGAAAATCTAATAGATAACTTTAACATAAAGAAGTACAAGCATCTAGTATGTTCACAATTAGGTTGTGTTAGAGACAACATTCCGTTAGAACATTTTGCAGCTAAAACGTTTCCGTAACATTACAAATGCTACAGTGGAAGTTGTCACAAGAGAGGAAAGCTCACACACAGTCTTGAGAAAAGGGTTGCCATTCCAGGTCTTCTTGGGGAAAATGAAACAATTATCATCCAGACAACCGTACGAACATCTAACTACATCAAGAGTAGTAGGAGAGGATCTAGATCCAGAGCAAACCAAAAGTGTTAGTGATCAAGGGGCTGGTGCTTTGAACGAAGAAAGTGTTGTTGTAAATAATATTCATAATAGTTTAACATATGTAAATAATGAGCCATGTAAGTCACCTGCTTTCCATTTAAAATCAAATGACGAAAATATACTAGAATACAGATAGATAAATCCCAAGTTCCGATAAATACAAACATTTCCATAAAAATTTTTTAAGATCTAGAATTGAAGGGCTAGAAATAATCTTAGAAGAACTCAAGCCACACATTGTTTATGATGAGTGATGAAATGAAAAGGCTAAGTATTAAGAACTATTTTCAAGGCAAACATTTAAAAATGGGTGTGTTATGATTCTGAATCTAAATGAGCTGAGGGGAAAGCAGGTGGTAATACCCAATACATTAATTAAGGATATTCAAGAAGAGAAATTGTTTGAGTTTTGTGCCTCAAAGTATTCAGCCGATAGCTTTAAGTTTATAGTAGTAGGTTTGTATAGACCTACTTCCTCCTCTGTAGAAATGTTTATAGAGAAATTGGATATTTTCATGGAATATATAAATAGAAAATGTCAAACTATTATATGGGCAGGTGACATCAATGTAAATGTTTTAGTTAATTCTAAAGAGATGTTAAAAAATCTTTTAGAGTCATCACATGGCTTATCTAATTAATTTTCCTGCCAAAGTCAGTGAGTTTGCACAATCTAGTATCAGTGTCTGGAGTGATCACACTTCTATCAGACCACGAAGGCCAAATTCTGGAGATGGATTAAACTATTGTACTTTTGAGGAATCACGTGTATTCTCACTGGAAAATATAGAAACATTCTGTAGGCTGCTCAAAAATGGGTATATGTTTATTTTGCTTCAGTTTGTAATAAATATGACATATTTTACAATATATTTAAGTTTTATTTTGATCAGGCTTTTCCAAAAAAATTTATTAAAAGAAACAATTCCAGTAAAAGTTGGATATCACATAACTTAAAAGATCAAAGAGCAATGTGATCAATCAAAGAAAACAGTAAAAAAAATTAGAATATTTCAAAATAAAACTAAAATCATATAAAAGAAATGTAAAATTTTATAAAATGAATTTATTTAAGAATAGCAACTCATCTAACATTACAAAAGCTGTTTGGAGCTTAATAAATAATGAAGTTGGAAGTAAGAAACATAAGAGAAGGTTAAGTATTTTGAAAAAAAAGTTGGAAATACTTATACTAATCCAAAATTCATTAGTGAAATGTTTAATAGTTTTTTTATTGATTCTGTGGGAGATATTTCTAATAATGCCAATAATGTTCAAAGTAACACTAATAATTTAAACCTAGAAAACAAAGAAAGTTTGCAAAGCATGTGTAAACTTAATTTTGGTTTTAAAACAGTTAATAAAAATTATATAGAAAACATAATCTCCTCCTTTAAAAACATTTGTCAAGTGGGTTTGATTAAATTCCTGTGTCGGTGTTAAAAAAGTGCAATAAAACTTTAAGTCCAATTCTAACACATCTAGTAAATTCTTCATTTGTTTCTGTTTTTTCCAGACAAACTGAAAAACATCTTAGGTAGTTCCAGCCCATAAAAAAGATGATAGAGACAAATTTTCTAACTATATCGCCCTGTCTCCCTATTACCAGCTATCTAAGATACATGAAAAGATTGTCTATAATTAGTGTTTGGATTTTTTAGAAAGCAATCAACTAATAGATAAGATTCAGTATGGATTCCGTAACAGTAGGTCAGTAACGACAGCGGCTGTAGATTTTCTTGGTTCAATTATAGACTCAATTGATAGAGGAGAATAAACAATAGGCGTTTTCATGGATTTAACCAGAGCATTTGACAGAGTTAAACATCCAATATAACTTCAAACATTTAAATACTTAGGAGTTTCAGATAAGGCATTAAATTGGTTTGCATCATATATGAGCAATAGGCTACAATATGTTGAAATACAATATATTTCGCAAAAAAATAGAATATTGAGAATCACATCTAATTTGAAACCTGTTTTATTTGGTGTTCCTCAAGGATCTATTTTGGGACTTTTGCTCTTCATTTGTTATTTAAAAAAATATGGCTCTAACACTTTCCAGTCTGCCTCAAGATCACCTGTCATTATGTCTCTAATTTAAAATTAACACGAAACTCGATAGAACAAAGTTGAAAATCTTTCAAATATTGAATTAATAAATGTTGACAATTTTTTTAATCAACTTAATTTACTGTTAAATTTTAATAAGACTAATTTTATACATTTCTAAACCTCAAAAAACAAAAATACCAAAAAACCAACCTAACATTTCATAATAAGATAATTCAACATTTGTTTTGTTTGATAATAGATGAATATTTAAAATGGGATCATAACATACAAAAATTATCAAAAATTGACTCTGGAATTAATGCCCTGATGAAAATGTCAGCCCTATGTGATTTGTCAACGTTAAAACTTATATACTTTTCTTGTATTCATGCACACATAACATTTGGAATTTGCCTTTATGGTTCAGTTGACACATATAAACTAAATCAAATGTTAGAATATCAGAAAAAATCAATTAGAACCATGCTTATATTAAAAATAAGTATTTCTGTAAGAGAGCCCTTATAAAACTTAAAAATTTTAACAATCTTTAGGCAATATATTCTAGATACAATAATGTATGTGACAAAAATTCTCAAAATTGCCATATAAAAAATAAAATTCACTCATAACACCAGAAACAGAATTGATATCATTCCCTCTCATCAACGTTTAAAATCGTATGAACAATAAACAACCTATATGGGCTCAAAATTTATTAAAATGATTCCAAGAGATATTAAACTTGAAACTAATATTAAGACAATTAGAAACAAATTAAAAAACTTTTTAATTGAGAAAGCCTTTCTATTCACTTGATGAGTTTGTAAATTACAATAGAGATTAGTAACATTAATTATGTATAAGACATATTGACATGATATTTTAAAAGTTACATCTTAGTATATAAGCAATTTAGTATTAAGACACTATTCATTGTACCTCAGATGTATGATTATGAATAAAGATATTTGAATTCAATAAATACGCTAGGCCTTGAAGGCTGGTATTGGAGTGTGATTGTTAAATATGATAAAATTAATGAAATAATTTTCATTTGTTTAGTAGTATTTATTTGAATAATGAAATACCAAGTGTTGTATCTAACATAGTACCAATTTATAGTTGTTATGTAGAATTTTATGCTTCATCTTCATTTTCAGACTTGGAATCGTCAGTACTTGGTTATTATTTTTATAATAACCAATTCAAACAATTATGATGTTTCAAATGTAATCTAATTTCGTAATCATAACTGGTTAAGCCTTTATATTTATATAAATTGCTGATGATTCTGGTCTTGCTGGTCCTAAGACCAAGTTACTTATCTGATCTGTGTTTACCTTTGATTGTAACTTAGTTCTACTTGTGATTTTAAATGTATCATTACAACTGTTGTTACCAGCAGAGATTGAATTTACTTCTTGCTGCAACCTTAGTTTCCAATAACATGGTACAAGTTGCAAAATGCCTATCATTATAATTAACATAATTAAACTGATAGGCTGAATCCCCAGTTTTAAGATGGATTATTTTGATGACCAGACTTTGTTATTTTTCAACTTGTCAGTTACTTCTAGCATTCACATAGGCATTTGTTATTTTTAGCTATGATATTTATTTTATTAAAAGATTTAAAACAAATAGTATTTGCATTACAGTTAAATATTTCCAATGTGCAAATAAAATTGCACATTGATTTTGCCCTTTCAGTAGAGGATTTAAATCATTTCATTTAATTATCAGGCCAAATAACAGTTAAAATATAGTTGACATCCAAATGGTTGGCTCAACATTTAATTCATTGCTGTTTTATTATATCAAACATATTCATGACCTGTTTTTATTTTTAATCTATTTTTTAACAAGTGTTTAGAATCAATATTATTTTTGTTTGATTCCAGATATTTATAGTCGATTCCAGAGTCTAAATACTAGAACTTAAAGTTTAAGATAATTATTCATAAAAACAATAGTTATTTTACTAAATTTTCATAAATAATTATCCCAATTAATTGATTAACTATTCACATATGTTTTGTATTTTTCATCTACAAAAAAAATTATTGTGAGGGAGATGAGTTGTAAAACATCAAGATTCTAGATACTATATGCACTTGTGTCTTGTCAAATAACGATTAGAAAGGATCTCACTTGTAAATATAAAGCTCATAACTATGATTGGAACTTAATTTGTTTGTTCACTCCTAAAATAATGCTATTCTTAAATTTTAAAAAATTGTCAAATACATACAATAAATCAGATAGCACCAATAGAGACTGCAAAACATAGCAGATATAGGTTAGGTTAAAGGGCACTAGGCTGGTAATTAGTATATTAGGAGAGATAGGACATCCGCAAACTTACCTAAGAAGACAAGTCCACTAACACCAAAGTAGTAGCAAACAAATAAAAGGATCAGTAGCACAGTAGTAGAGACTCACCTGAAAAAAAAAAGCCAGTGGCACAGAAAATTTGTGCAAATGTGATTCTTTTATTTCTTTACTACTACTGTGGTGTTAGTGGACTTGTCTTTTTAGGTAGGTTTGCTGATGTCCTATCTCTCCTAATATATACGATATATATTAAAAAAAAAGAAAAAAGAGCAGATAGTGAAGTCTCTAGTTGAAAAGAATTGGTGACTAATTTTAAAAAAATGTTGATAAGTTACATAAAATGGCCAAGATATCCTATTCAAATCATTAAGCGAATATTATCTATAACTAACCTTTTTCTTTTAGATTTGAGTTTAGGCTAGAATTGATTGAAATTTCAACATAATCAGGCTGAACTCAAACTTCAAATGGTAGTGCATCTCTAATGAAAACTGAATAATCCAAAAATATGTATAAGTTTTTCATTGTAAACATTAATATTAAAATAGCAATTAACTTCTCATTACTAAATAATATGACTTTTTGGGGATATATTATTAAAAAAAGTTTTTCATTAGTAAAAAACTAATTTTTAAGGAGCTTGTAATATTTGTTGAATGTTTTTCAGGTACCGAGACCTAGATGAAAGTAGTCCCCTGGTACAGTGGCTATGGGCAGTGTTGGAGAGCTTTACAGACAGTGAGAGAGTTTTGTTCATGAGGTTTGTGTCAGGCCGTTCTCGGCTGCCTGCCAATCTTGCTGATCTCTCCCAACGCTTTCAGGTATGTATCCTGAAACAATCTGGATATTCATTTCTATTTTATGTAAAATATTCACCTGTTAAATACTTCATTAATTGGCATTAATAGATTAAGTTGCGGTAAACCATTCTGATTTAGGAGTAAATTTTTCACAGATGACACTTTTCAATTGAAACATAAAAATTTTGTGGTGATTTGTCTATATAGTTAGGTACTTTTAAATAATAAAAAACTACAATAAACACCATGAGTGTAGTCTGTTGGGTTGTAGCCAATGCAGTGAGAGTGAGGCGTTGTCAAATCTACGTTAGTCTCACACAGTACCAGGCACCCTCTAAAATCCACTCTAGTCGCACTGACTTTTAATACGGTAGGTCCTATCATGAACCTTCTATTATACTACTATACCGGTATATTAGTATAATAGAAAGTCTGTGGTTCTACGTAATGGAAATAATGATAGTGCATTGGTACATGAATAAATAAATGCAAATTTATTTTTTCCTTAATTGTAAATCTAGGTATTGTTTCCTTAACTGCATGTAAATCATTCAGTGTACACCTTAGAAAACGTTTTTAGAATTATTGCAACAAACAGTTATTTCAATAATTGGATAAAGTTGGCTATGTTTATTCAAGTAAAAAACATGTAATATAACAACTAAAATTATAAATTTCTTAATATTATGTTTACAACATGATGGAAACATTAAATATTTATTATAAAAACTTAAAAAAATAAACCAAAATTAATATTAATTTAACTGTCATCATTTTACCAATTATTACACTAACACCACATAAGAAGACCTAGGCATATATTTATATAAACATAGTTTAAATATAGGCCTAAACATTAAAAATAATATCATAAAATAACAAATTTAAAAATAGTTTTAAAAATATGTGAAATAAGGTAAAGTAATTTTTTTAAATATGTGTTAAATTTAGTAAGTTTAATAGGCATAGATTCTTTTTGTTAGTGTATATTTCATTAATGTTGAGCAGTTAATGGTTTACCATGTTTTATGCATGTAGAATGAAATTGCTTTTATGAACATATAACAATTTATAAAATACTAATACAAAATGCTCACTTAAACATGCCTTTCTATTTCAACTTGGTTCGTGTATATAATTATAATGAACACAGTATGATTGTTATTCCCTTGCCTGCCAGCGCCATATTATTTCGTAAGGTGGCGCTGGCAGGTCAAACATTATATGCCATTGACATAATAATACGGCTCTGGTGGTTGTCCAGTTTTATTTAGTTTCTTGCCGGATATTACGCTCTTAATTTGTAACTGTTGTTAGGGTGCTTTAGAGTTAGTTAATACACTTCCCAATAGATAACAGCATTGGTCAGGAGGCTGGACTTCCCTCTCTCCCCTACAACAAGTGCGTATTTGTATGTTTTATCAGCCATTTTGTGTGTTCGCTTTGCTGTTGCAGTATTTACACTCAACCAAATTCCGTTGTACTGTACAATAATTTCATGGTTTTATTATCTGTATATAATGTAGCTCCATGCTTCAAGGATTTCCATACAAAAAAGAAACATTGGGAAGAAGTCAATTACGGATGATAGTAAATTTCTATTTACACAGTATTTTAATTCATTATAAATAATAAAATCTAGTTTTTTAGTAACCATAATTTTGTGGGTTTTAATGTATTTATTTATTGTTTGAATTAAGTATAAGAGATTGTAAAGGAGGAGAGGGGTGATATGGGTTAGATAATTATTTCTCTGTTGCTAAAATCCAATATTTACATATTTAGGCCTATGTATTTTAAAACATATTTACTTAGTCCTACAGGCCCTTTTAAACTGTTTATATATTCAAAAACTACTAAAACTGCAAAAATTCAATATTTTAGTTATGATATATAAAACAAATTAAAACATATTTCATGAAATTAACTTTGTTTTTAAACTTTTTTTGTTACAAAAAATTTTAAAAAATCAGTCAAATGGAACTTTAGTTGTTATTTTTATTTGGTAATCACAGATTTGAAGTTCCAGTCTAGTGGACCATCAGTTGATGTTGTTTTGAGTTTTTAAAATTTAATATCACCAAGTATCACATTAAAGGTTTTACATATTTAACTGTAAGAATAGGCCTACTCACATTTTTTTAAACTATCAGTTGCCCACTAGACCAGTTCTTTATCTATCGAATGATGACACTTCAAGTTTTTTACAATACGATAATTGTTATGGACCGAAACATTTAAATAGAAACCCATGTTTTTGGTGTTTTTCGTGGAGTGAAACTTATTGTAAGATTTTTATGAAATATATAATTAATTATAACACTGTATTAATATTAAAAATTAATACAAAAGTTACATATTGTACATGAGATTTAATACACCAAAACATGTTTCCTCACCTGTCATTTATTTTTTTTTATTTTTTGTCTATTATGAGTATTGTCTATAATCTTGTTTCATAATTTCAGCCAATTAAGTTGACTCCTCTTCATTCTCTTCCTGCAAAGCTGTCACTAACACTTTGTCTAGGACATTGTCACTATCCTCTTCATCTTCTGAGAAGTCACTGATTGATTCGTCATCACTCTCATCCAAATTAACGGTTATGTTTTCAGTCATCTGCATACGGGCAAATTCTTACTCAAAATCTGTTTCTTGCAATTTTACAACGTGCGCAACTGTTATTTTTCAGTCATCAGCAATGACAATGTCCAGAGCATCATGTAGCAGCTTTTTTTTTGTAGTCTTCATTTTAGATGCAACTTCTCCCTTCACTTTTGCCCAAATCAACTCAATTGGGTTATAGTGACAGTGATAAAGAGGAAGTCTTATCACTGTATGGCTCATCTCATTAGCTACTAAGTCAAGTTCGTACACTTTCTATTGACATTTAAAGATTTAGTAGCAGTGAAAAAGTCATGTCACTGTTAGACCAATTGTCATTTAACACATATAATTATGGAGTGTTTTGTGTAGGTAGTAACACTGACTGCACGATTCTGGATTTACAGGATTCTGGATCTTGCTGGAGTTTGTTGTTTTTGGATAGGAATAATAAGACAGCTTTTCACCTTGGCTCATTAACTAATTATAACATTAAGTTTGCTAAAATTACCTTAGAAAAGCTTAATCTTACTATGTACACTTGTATAGAAATTGAAAGTAGTAAACAAAATAATGATTTCGAGTGTGGTATAAATGTATTGATGTTTGCCAAGTCAATCACTGAAGATTTTTGTAGCAGAGCTAGAACGTCTAACTTAATTTTTTTTATTGGTACCATAATGTAATTTTATTTTCATCTAACTTGTCTAGTATAAACCCAGTATCTGGGTACAAAGTACTAATAGTTACAGACTTGATTAAACGCGGCTCCTTGCCTAATGCTGGTTTGCAGGCGTTCTACAGGCTGTATTGTAGTGAGCACACCATGCTATTAAGTTGCATGATAATGATGCCGTTATTATATATTTTCTATATATAGCAACACTTTTTTAATTGTTAATTGATACCTTGTTAAACAAATCACTGAATGTTATTTAATTAATTTGTGAAAATCAACCTTGTACAACTTTACTACTGATTTTTCCCATGAACATTTTTATATCTATATTATTATATTGTGTCGTGAAAAACTTTCCTAGTCTCGTATGTTAAAGAACACATCATGTTAGCATAACAATTTAATATTGTAATATTACCTACAAATAACTTACTGTGTTTGTCAAGGAACATTACATGAACACGAAATAATGAAATTTATTCTTCTCATAATGTACAATATTCAGAACAAATAGGAAAATCAGAATAAAACTAACCACTCTACACAGTAAATATGGTTAGCTAAAAAAGTATAAACTATTTAATAAATACATGATTATTTGAGTCCAGTCCTTCATAGTTATGACTTGCTTCTGTGTCACCCTGCAGTGCTATGGTTACAATTAAATATACTTATAATTACACACTAACTAAAACACAAAAATTGTAAAACTAGTAATATATGAAAAAATAAAAGGTAAATTTTCTTTTTTATCTTTATAATATGATAACAAAAATAACATCAACAATACAATGCTACAAGGGTGTTCAAACTAAGTTTACAAATAAAAAATGTATGTCATTGATGGAAAAAAGCCAATCTTTTAAAAGAACGCAAAACTTATTTATATTATTAGAAGCTTTAATATGAATAGGAACTGATTGAACAAATTAGGTCCAGTAAAAGAAAATGATTGTTTATAAATATATTTGTTCACTTTAGGTTTAATAAATAGTCTTTGACTATTACTTCTAGTGTCTATGAACACGCATAGATCCCTTGTTACCACTCCTGAAGTAAAATATCCTCAGTGTTTTAAAAATAAACAAATGATGTGAGGGTAGTATTTTCAGCGTAATACATGTCAGGTAGTACAAATAAAGGAAACGACGACGTTTGTTTTTTTAATATAATTCTGATAAACTTATTTTGTAATTTTCTTATACTTTCCATCTTTGTTTTACTTGCTCCACCCCAAACAACAATTGCATATTGTAATCTTGATTGTATAAGACCATAATATAGATTTTATAAAAGATGAACATCACAAAAATTCCTCAAGAAATTGAGCTTTCTAACATAAGGATTTAATGTTGACTGTAATGAAGTTAAGTGATAATTCCATGACATTTTTCATCTAAAATAACACCCAGATACTTAAAAATATTTATTGCTTCTGTTTGCGTACAATTACAACTTATTCTACAAAACCTATCTTGATATTTAATGGTGATTCAAACTCAAATCCTCTATAATCGAAGTTCAGCAATTTTGTTTTATTTACGTTAATTGTCATTTTGTTTTCTGAGCATCAATCTCTTAATAAACACAGTCTCTCCTTACTTTCCTAGCTATAATGTCTTTATTTTTGTTGCCATACAGTAAAGTACATCGTCCGCAAATGCCGTAATTTTCCCAAAAAACTTTTGATTGAGAAGGTCATTAATAAAAATTGCAAACAAGTTAGCAGAGAGGACGGATCCCTGTGGCACTCCTGCCTTGATGCCAAGTGGTGTGCTCACGTGTTCACCAATTTTAACTTGTTGAGATCGCCCAAGCAAAAAACTCTCGAAGCATTTTAAAGCAACGCCCCTAATACCAATGTTACTTAATTTTTCAAGAAGAATTCTGTGATCTATTAGATCAAATGCCTTTTTAAAATCTACAAATAATCTAGAGGTTTTCAAATCGTTATTTAAATTTCCATATATTTTACAAACAAAATATATCAAAGCATTCTCTGTTGATTTTCTTTTAGTAAATCCGAATTGTACAATGTGTTGAAATTGTAATTTTACTACATAATTAATCAGTCTTACTTTCATGCATTTCTCAAAAATTTTAGAAAAGATTGAAACTAAACTTATAGGACGTATATTGTAAATATTAAAACAGTTATGCTTTTTTTAATAATGGTACCACTATACTTATTTTCAATACATCTGGAAATAGACCAACTGAAAAACTAAGGTTAAAATAAAAGGGGTAAAACTAAAACAAACTTCTGAGCTACAAGTTCTTAAAATGATATAACTTTTAGCGGGGTACAGCGGCACCGTGCTATTGTGGCGGACGTTTGGTAGAAAGTGGGACGAGTCGAACGACATGAAAGATTAATAGGTTTTGTTATTTGGTTTAGGTCACAGATAGACATCAACCTGACCTCTATTGGTATAGTTTTGAAGTAAAACGGTACCTGGACTGAATGCAGGTATATAGTATTGCGCTATGGATGTTGCTTAGTGGAAATTAAAAGAAATAGTAGATAATAAAGTAAAATTAAATAAACTGCCTTATGTATGGCACAACCACACTCGTCCACCATCTACACTCATCACACTCATTCAAAATCTATATTCGCTCATATCTTGACGATCGGCGTCTTAAGAATAAATAAATAAATAAAAATTGGTAAAACTATTTTTTTACTATGAAACACTTTATAAATAAAGAACAAGACTTACAATAGTCACATGTTAATTACACTTTCATTTTTACTATCAATAAAATAAAACCTATCACTTTATAATTAGAAATTATAATGAATCGAAAAATCCATAATATGTTGTTTTGAAAGGGGTCCTTTCAAGGAAGTGCACATGAGAGTCTGTGATATTTTCCACACTACATGTAATCTCGTGGATCATTTATTAGTTTGCTCCATACAAGTGTTTGTGCTGATTTAAAATCAAATATAAATTCAATCTATATACTAAAAATATAATTCAGAAAGCCTTCAATAAAACTATTTTTAAACTAAATTTTCAAAAATCTTCTGGGGGATAATTTCCAGTTCCTATCTTGTTGTAGATATCTACACATTTACAAATTTACAAAGTGCCATTATAAAAACTATAGTTATAAAGAAAGAATAACTATTTAATCTGGTCGCTATGATTGTCTATAATTATATTATCTCGTAACACTTAATTGTTAATTAATGGGTTGGTGTGGCTATTCCAGATAAATCTTTGCAGCTTTTTTGAGATTGAGAAGAAAAAAGATACTGTTTTGATATGGTGATAATAGAAAGTGAGTCTTAAAATCCACCAACACTATTCACAATCAATGCTATGTGTAGAAAAGAGAGGAAGTATGTAATAATTACTAAATGGTTGGGGCTGAATTTGATTGTAATTGTCTTGTGAAACTCATGGGAGTAATTTAATGTGCTCTCTTTTCCATAGAAGGTGATATTATGTCCTAATATATGCCACTAAAGGAGGCGTTTTTTTGTTGATCCAAACAATCATAGAAAACAAAATGAGTTATTAATTTTGTTTTGCACAAAACAAGTGCACTGAGCAAATTTATTGTTGGTGAATATCAATTGTGGAAGTGAAGTTCTCTACAGGGAAAATAAATTATTTTTAGCAAATAAGAGTTCTAATAAATACATCAATATAAATTTACTTTAAGCCTTTGTGTTTGGTCTAAAACCTCTGTGGTAAAGATGGAATCATGGTTCTCATGTCAGCTGTTATTTTATTACACTAAGGTTCCTTTGTTCTCTCGGTATATCAATATTTTTTACTCAGCGATAAGGGAGCTTTAAACTGTAGTATAACTAAAGTACGATACTATCATTATGTAAATTTTAGATTAGGTTAAAGGGCACTAGGGTTTAGGGAATTAATGTATTGGAGAGATCAGCAAACTTACCTTAGAAGACAAGTTACACCACAGTAGTAGTAAATAAATACAAAATAATCACACTATCACAAATGTTCTGTACCACTGGCACTTTCTTTAGGTGAGGAGAGAGAGAGAGGGAGGGGGAGGGGGAGAGAGGGAGAGAGATTTACTCACCTGAAGAAAGTGCCAGTGGTACAGAAAATTTGTGATAGTGTGATTATTTTGTATTTGTTTATCACTACTGTGATCTTAGTGGACTTGTCTTCTAAGGTAAGTTTGCTGATGTCCTATCTCTGCAATATTCTAATACAGTAAACCTTGTTTATCCTGACTAATGTGGCGGTATTCTGATCTGGATACATATAAATCTGGATAAAAAATACAAGATAAAAATTGGGTAAATACTGGTAAAAGATGCCTGCATGGTACAATAGGCAGTGTAAGCTTCACAGAGGCACACGGACGGTCCGTCCTTGCTTCATTTGCGTGAGAATATTCTGGAAACTGAAAGAACACCCGATAAAAATGTGTCACAATTGCTGAACTTGACCAGTCAGTGTTTTTAAGTAAATGAACAACAAAAAGCTGAATCTACAGGACACAATCATACAATAGCCTATATTTTGTTGGCTATTCTTGTGACTAAGATGGTCTGGACAGTGATAAATGTCTGGATAGGAAGGTCATATGAATAAACCAGCTTTATACCATATAAAATAGTGTTTAATTATAATTAGAATCTACAGTTTCCGGTGACAACCGCGTCAAGGTACTATCTACAATATTTACAAGATGACCAGACGTTTCGCCCATACTGTGATGTGGCATCCTCAGTGGTGATGTAAATGCCACATCACAGTATGGGCGAAACGTCTGGTCATCTTGTAAATATTGTAGATAGTACCTTGACGCGGTTGTCACCGGAAACTGTAGATTCTAATTATGACACCGGCCGCTTAAGCCTAAGTTCTAAGATTAAGTGTTTAATTATGTTTACTGTCACACTAGAAAGCATTTTTCAGAACTATTCAGTATTCTGCATATTCATAACCATACTATAACCTTAAATGTTAACGTACCCAACTCAGCGGCAACTAACAGAAACAATAAAAAGCATTTAACATGACAGCTAGTAATGCTAGCGCTCCATGTAGATTGCCCAAAAACAAATTAAAATACAATACAGTAGATACAGTTTTTTGTGTACCAGGAACCATTCCTGCATGCGTGCATGTCTATGATTCTAAGCAAGCAACGCGGCTGTAATGAGTTTATCACTGGCGCTGTCATGAGAGAACGACGTTTAATGTTTCTACGGTGGTGTAACAACTTCAGAAAACAAATATTCATCGTCCATCGGATTGGTCAGCTGATTCATATAAACCAGAATCCGAACGAATAATGTGGGTCTGGATGAAACGAGGTTTACTGTATCACGAATGTAATATTTTTACCATGTCACACAT
Source organism: Stictocephala bisonia (assembly GCA_035578905.1). NCBI lineage: Eukaryota > Metazoa > Arthropoda > Insecta > Hemiptera > Membracidae > Stictocephala > Stictocephala bisonia. The sequence goes on from JAQJVL010003332.1 coordinate 45,831, forward strand.
ACTTTTGTTTTCTGTAAAATAAATTATTATTATTGCCAGTATTTTATTTAAAAAATAATAAATATACATTAATACATTTGTATAGTAACATTAAAATTAATTTTTTAAGCCCACAGGACAATAATATTGACATAAAGTAATAGCTCTTACCAAATTTTGGACTGTCTAAGGTAGGCTTGTTTTACTGTATGATAGTAACGTGATTAAAATTACACGTTTTCCCCTATTTTTTTAAAGTTTTTTATATAAATTATTTAAATGTTGTAATAATAATGAAGCTATAGCAAAATTGAAGTCCAAAGGGTTGATGATAATAATTGGTAAGTATGTATACTTTTATTTTGTAAACTAATGATTACAATAAAATGAAATGTCACCAGATAATGAAAGTGGAGCGTGCTGTAGATGGTTTGCCAACAGCTCAGACATGTTTCTTCCAACTTCGATTGCCTCCATATACAAGCATGGAGAGGCTAGCAGAAAGACTTCGCTATGCCATCAATAACTGTCGTAGTATTGATATGGACAACTACATGCTGACAAGAAATGTTGACATGGGCTCTGATGAAGACTGAGCTCTATGTGACTATTGTTGATAGATGATATTTTCTTTTACATTTGTACTTTTTGAATGCGGTGTACTTTTACTTGTTATGTATGTTTGTGTTTTTATTGTATTTATTGAGTTTGTATATATTTATAAATGTAGTTTGATTATTTTTTTGTTTAGCCAAAGACATGTGCTGTTTCATTTGAAAATGAATATTTTATATAAATTTTTATAACCAACTGTGTTTTATTGTTTTTTTTATTACATAAAAAAAACATTATGCTCTCAGTACTTTTAAAATATACTCAAAATTTTTTCAAGTCAATTATTCTGATCAAAAATTATACTTTATGGAACAAAATTATTCAAAAAAATTAAATTATGAAATTATGTATGGAAACAAATAATGTTGTTGTGAAAGAGTTTCCATATTTTTTCCACCGTGTGTGTGTGTGTGTGTGTGTGCGCGTGTGCGTGCGTGCGTGCGTGCGTGTGTGTGTGTGTGTGTGTGTGTGTGTGTGTGTGTGTGTGTGTGTGTGTGTGTGTGTGTGTGTGTGTGTGTGCGTGCGTGTGTGTGTGTGTGTGTGTGTGTGTGTGTGTGTGTGTGTGTGTGTGTGTGTGTGTGTGTGTGTGTGTGTGTGTGTGTGTGTGCGTGCGTGTGTGTGTGTATATATATACAGGGTAGAAAAAAATATAGAAACTTTCACAACAATGTTATTTGTTTCCATAGATAATTTGATAGTTAAATTTTTTTGAATAATTTTGCTCCATAAAGTATAACTTTTGATCAGAATAATATACTTGAAGCTGTGAAATAGTAGAGAAATAATATTGTTCAAATTAGTTACTTTGAAACTCAAATGGCTGCTATAATAAACCTTTATTATAGCAGCCTATAGTAAACCTTTAGAAAGTTCGGAAAGAATAAACCTTGGTTTGCGGTAATTAATTTCTCTGGAATAGATCTTTCATTTGATACCAAACTCAACCTAGGTTTACATTGAAAATTTTTGTTCAACTCGTTGTGGCCCATCCCCCAGAATGATGAAATGTCACTAATGGTGTCAAAAAGTATGTTCTTTGTAATCATGATCATGTACAAGATTTATATTTTACAAGTGAAGTCAAGCAAAAGTTGTGAAAGTGTTTCTATATTTTTTCCCACCCTGTATATATAATTTGTTCCTGTGCGTTATTACAAAACAAATTCTTATCAGTGGGCAAATGTCTGACGATTGGCTATTCTTAAATGTCGTTCTCAACTCTCTGAATTTGGCTACAACAGTGCTCAATTATACATTATTATAGTTGAATATGTAATAATGGAGCAGCTAGTTCAAGAGAGGAGGGGAAGATGGCCAGGCACATGTTTGGAGTGTTGTGAAGTTAACAAGCAGTAATATCAAAAGACGTTGACGTTTTATATATATCGTATGGTTTGTTGTCAGCCAACATGAATTAATTTTTTAAAAAATTTTTAAATTTATTTCGATCAAGATCCAAAAGTCATGTTGTTTATTAACAAAAATAATATAAAAAGTGATCCCCTGTCTCAAAGTTAAATCCAATCCATCAAGCCAGTAACTGCCTCACTGATTCTGTTTATGATGGTTAATCCCTCCGTGAAAGAGCGCAGGGAGCACTCTTTAACTATGTGATCCATTGTTTGGATACACTCCCCACAATCACATGCCTGATCTAGTATCAATCCCCATTTATACATCCAGTAGTTACATCTACCCTCGCCCGTTTGGAACCGATTCAACAATATCCATTACCTACAAGGGAGGTTCATCCCACCTACAAGAATTGACGGATCGTTAGTTAGGAACTTATTTCAGAAATAATATTGGTTAAGTTACCTTTTTTCCCGTCAACAGTTCTTCTTTCATAAATGTGCTATGTACATTTCAAAGCGTAGAGCTTCATCATCAGGCTTTCCAAAAACGTCACTATTTACATACTAAACATTAAAAACATTTAAAATATGAACTATAAACACTCAAACATATTAACACAGTACATTTGCCGGCCGGCGATAGACACCAACTCTATTTGGCGATAGACACCAGAGTTGGAGTTGGTGTCTATCGCCGGCCGGCAAATGTACTGTGTTAATATGTTTGAGTGTTTATAGTTCATATTTTAAATGTTTTTAATGTTTAGTATGTAAATAGTGACGTTTTTGGAAAGCCTGATGATGAAGCTCTACGCTTTGAAATGTACATAGCACATTTATGAAAGAAGAACTGTTGACGGGAAAAAAGGTAACTTAACCAATATTATTTCTATAATATAACAGTTCTGGAGGCTAATAAAACAAAATGAATAACTTATTTCATCCATCAAAGCTGTTCCACGCTATGGCCCAGCTAGTATTGGGCAAGAAATTTTATCTGCTTAACTAGAGAGCAGTACGAGAGGTGGGTTTCAAAATTTCAAGAGATCATTCTGATGTGGGAGATTTTGTGTAAAAACACTATACTGTCCAATATTTACACAAAATTAGATAAGAAGTAATAACTAGTCCAAATATGTTGCCTAGCAACGAATATGACAATCTGATAGATCAAGTACATCTCTAATGTCACCCGAACGACATGGATCACCTATAATCACATATAACAAAAATAATAATATAACATATAATAAAAACTAGTTAAATAATACAAAATAATACTGTTGTGCTGAACAAAAAAATATTATATTTTTGTGTGTGTATATTGTCCAATATTTACACACAATTATATAAGAAGTAACAACTGAATATGTTGTATAGCAACGAATATAACAATCATATCGTTCATATATATCTCGAATGTCACAGATCACCCATAGTCACAAATAGCAATAAAAACTATTTAACCCTTCCCACGCTGTACAGGAATTTACCATTTTCATAGGAAGCGCGTATTTACATAAAAATATATTTTTATATTTTCTTAAAGTTAGTTTAATTTTTTAATACTTATATGAAAATGGATTGAAAAATATAATAATACTGTAGTTTATAATAATTATTTTATTTTTTGTATTAATTGAAAAGCAATACAAATTGGTATAAAATGTCAGTTTACCATTGTCGTCTCTCTTTGCTCCTTAAAAAAGCCATTAACATGAATTATTATTTTAATATGGCAATTGATTATTGAAAACTGTATCACTAAAATAAACAAATACTGCTTTACAACATCATCTACATATTTTTAGAAATTTTGTTGAGTATAGTAAACTTCAAAGCTAACATTGGGATGGAGCGGCGTACTTTTTGTGCATGTCTTGCAAAAAACTAAAAAGAAAAAAAACACTCAACAGATATAAACGATATATATATATATATATATATATATATATATATATATATATATATATATATATATATATATATATATATATATACACGCAAGTCATCAGAATGGTCTCTTGAAATTTTGAAACCCACCTCTCATATATATACACACACAATATGAAATAATATACAAAATATTTGAGCTTGTTAAATTTAGATACTTAATCACAAAACACGATCGACTGCACTTGAAGAATGATGCCACGAGACAATTGGTATATCCTCTAGCCGCGTGTGTGACTGAAACTAACGGAGCCATCTGCGCGCGCCGGCCACGCCTCTCCACTGGCACCAATCGTAATTGCTGTTCACGTGAGTACTATGTATCGGGAATGCCCATTGAACATTCTCCTGCACTCTAGCGGACATTACCGACACTGTAGAATTAGCTATTAGTGTCAGTACATAAAAAAGGATATATCCATCAGCCGCGTTTCAGGAAAATTTAGATGTGATGGATATATCCATTAGCCACGAGGGAAGGGTTAAATAATATACAAAAACTAAAAGTCGCATAAAAGCACAATAACAAATGTAAACAACTACCGGCTTGGCAATATCGAATGGGACTGGTGAGTAGACAAATGGCGTTTGAGACGAAGTAAACAATTTGAGGTGCTCAACATTCCTTTTGTTAAATAGTGCTTACTGAAGTTTTATTTCTGGAGGAGCTATATTACACAGTACCAGGGGCCAAGGAAGTGAAGTTGCCATGAGAGGGCCACTAATAGCTCTCCTATTAAGTTGGACATCAATGGCTTTGTTGTGTACACTATTTAGCCATACGGGAGCACTGTATTCAGCAGCGAATAAACCAATTACAAAGTAGTTGTAAGCAGAATGTGTGCATTGGCTCCCCAAATTGGTCCAGCAATATGATGTAATACATCTGTCCTGGTTTTGATTTTAACTGCTGTTTTTGAAGATAGTTTTTAAGTTTCAGTGATCAATCCAAAGTTACTCCCAGGTAGTGTGGATGATCATTATGATGGAGTTTTATACCATTTAGAAAGATGTTCAATTTCTGATTAACCAGTCTGTGGAAGCAGGCTACTTCGGTTTTTACGGGTTAGGATTTAGCTTCTAGGTTCTAAAATATTCCTCGAGGGCTGCAAGGTCACTTGTGAGTGTTTCTTCAGTGATCACAGTAATATCAAAAGATATTGATGTCACTATCTTAGCTATAAGATTGCAGCCACATTGTGATGAGACATGATGTGACATTGACTTATAGAGTGTGTCTCATTATTTGTAAAATATTTGTTGCTCTTTTTAACCAAGCAGAAATATTTCACTGCTCTTTTGATTCATAAGTAAAATAAATATATGGATCTACTGACACTACTTAAAATACAGTTTTTCTATATTCAAACATTACAGACGTACGATTGTGAAGTTACAATTTATAGTAAAAATAGTCCAAGCATCCAAGCGGCAAGTATTCAAGATAGTATCCCCAATGAATGCAGCTAGGTGGTTCTTGAGCTTATACAGGCCACAAAACTACTCACTTGTATGACTCTTTTTGCTGTTTTGTATCCTAACTTATCAAAGAGGTGCAGCTTTTGGTATTATACAAGGAGTGATTTTCATACCTAAATCACAACTCAAAGCCCCTAAATCCTGGAAGGAATAAAATGTAATCCAACAGAGATTTAAAGCCAGTATAAATTATGTTAATATTGCAATAGCTGTGTATTTTTATGAATCGAACCATTTATACAGTGAAATCTTGATAGCACAGACCTCAATAAAACAAATTCTTAACAACTCCAATTTTTTAATCCTCTTGAATCTCACGTAACATTCAATGTTAAAAGCACCTTTATAACATAAATGTTTGGGCCCAAGTAACTCAAGAATACAAATTTATTATATTTTCAAGATAACAATAAACTCTTACAGCACAAATATCGGAGTCAAACACCCCTATAACACGAATCAACTTCTATAAGAAGAATCCTACAGTCAAAACCTCAAGTGGATGAATTTGGTAGAGACCCAACCTGTTTATGTCAAGAATTGAAAGCTAGGTTTATTGCACACTATACCGGTGTTTAGACTCAGCTCAGTTGTTCTCATTCTGTAACTTTACAATTACTTACTTGAACTTAGTTGTCTTACCCAGTTGTCTCCAGTCGGAGTCACTTGGTAGGTTAAATTAGGAATATCAGTGTCACTTAATGTATAGGTAATATAATAGGCTTTGAACGGGGGGGTCTAGGCTAAGATATTTTGTTAGTTCAGTATAATCTTCTATTTTATATGGACACAATGTAAGTAGGTACGTTTTTAGCTGGGTTTTGAATTTAAAAATGTTTTCTAGGCTTCTAATGATATCTGGAAGATGTTGTATAAGTTGGGACAAGAATGGGATGGGGTTGGTAACGAGGTTTCGTAATTTTTAAAGGAGGTCAAGTATTTCCATTACAAGTTCATTACACAGGGAGGGGGGCCTGAGAAGCCCGATTTTAGCATTACATAATTTAGAGCCCAAGCACGATCAGAATTGTTGGAAATCTAGCCTAATCTAGGGAAACAAGTACAAAGCAAAGGAAACAAACAACAAGAAATCTACAAAGTGAAATAATCAGTTTTGTTGTAAGTTTAACAAAAAGGGAGTAAAAACCTTTTAACTTATATTTACTTATCTACATGAGTAACAATGTAGATTATAGTTTAAAAAATAGTTTGATTAGTGTTTCTGGCAATCGTGATGGTTTATTTTAATGCATATTAATATCCAAGGAATTAAAGAAAAAAAATTGGCGAATAAAAATATTATATTAATATTTTTATATTATATATTTTATATTAATATTTTTATTCATATATATAATTATATTATACAGGGTGCGGCAGCATAACTTCCTTTTTTAAAATGCGTGCCATTCAGTTAGTTGATGTCATAGCGGAGCGCTAGCGGTCTCGTTCAAGAGGGGGTACTGTAAAGTTTTGTCCCGACACAGTTCAGTCGCCATCATGCGTTGGAATAGTGAGGAGCGTGCCTTTGCCGTTGAGGCCTACTTTTCAAGCGTATGTTCGGTTATTGCAACACAGCGTGCATTTCAGACTCGCTTTAATTTAGCCCCGTTGCTACTGTCCCAGACCGCAAATCAATTGTTACATGGGTCACTACATTCAAACTGCAAGTGCGACAAAACGAAGAACTGGAGTCCCTCGGCCCGTTAGATCACCTGAGAACATTGAAGCAGTGAGAGCGTCAATGTTGCGATCACCACGGCGTTCTGCGTGCAAACACGCATCTGCCCTTGGACTATCCGATCGTTCTGTGAGAAGAATTCTTCGTGATGATCTTCATTTTCATCCCTATAAGATGGCGATAGTGCAGGAACTTTCAGAACGTGACTTCAATTCTCGGATGAACGCGTGTGAGCTTCTTCTTGATGTCGTTCCCGAGGGTGCTATTGTTTTTTTAGCGATGAAGCCCATTTTCATTTGTGTGGGTCGGTTAACAAACAAAACATGCGCTACTGGGCTGACACCAACCCTCGAGAATTGCATCAAAGGCCTTTGCATTCACCCAAAGTCACAGTGCGGTGTGCAATTTCCTCAGCTGGAATTATTGGTCCCTGGTTTTTTGAGGAAAATGAGGTTACAGTGACAGTGAATTCGGACCGGTATGTAAACATGCTACAGAATTTTTTTTCCCACGGCTAGAAGAGTTGGATTTGGGGGACACTTGGTTCCAACAAGACGGTGCAACAGCATACACTTCAAGAGCATCGATGGCTGTTTTGAGGGAACACTTTCCAGAATGCCTTATCTCAATTAGAGGCGATTTGGAATGGCCGGCACGCTATCCCGATCTGTCCCCTTGTGATTTTTTTCTATGGGGTTTTTTGAAATCCCGTGTTTATGTGAACCGTCCAAGAACCCTACAAGATTTGAAGACCAACATCCAAGAAGAAATTGTCAACGTAACACCTGCTATGCTAACAAGAGTCATGACAAACGCCAGAAATCGGTTTACGCAATGTATGGAGAATGAGGGACGTCACCTAACAGATTTGATCTTCAAAACAAAGTAAATAAAAACGAGACATGTACCTACATTATAAAAAATAAATAAATATTTTCCGATGCATACAATAGTTTTTATTGAGTTTTGAAAAAAGGAAGTTATGCTGCCGCACCCTGTATATAATACAATATTTTAACAGACGTTAAAAATATTATACTAAACAAAGTTAATTATATTTCTTTTCTATGAATTAATGAGCACAATTTGAGAAGTCAGAATTCTTTATTACTGAATAAGTAGATAATTTTTATGTTGCTTACATTTACACCAGACAATATGAATCCTCAAGTGGAGGCTCTGCTGTTCTTTTAAAGTACAACAAAAATTTCAATATAGGGTTAGATATGACTTGAAGTTTTAAAATAAAGATTACATTTTTGAATGTTGTCATTGAAGTTAGCAGCCTTTCTAGGCTTTTATTATTTCTTTATATCAAGAACCATATTCCTGTACTCTAAAACCCTTTTTCAATAAATTGGAAGCTTTTTAGCTAACATTGAACACTATAAAGGTCATATTTATATTGCTACAGATTGCAACTTAATTGTCTTAAGTAGTCAAGATAGGCATATAAACGCTTTTATCAATATATTAAACAGACATGGTTTTGACATTAATTTGGTTACCATTAGAAAACCAACACAGTTTTGACAAAGGCCTTTCAACCATTTCAGCACTGATATCTATTTCAAAAGAGATTCAATGGGCCTTGGACAAATCTAAAAGCGCAGTAGCACTTAGTTGTGATCTTTCCAAGTCATTTGATTGTGTTGATCATGAAATCTTGCTGCAGAAGATGGACAGACATGGCATTAAATATATAGAATTGGAATGGTATAAATCATATTTACAAAATAGAAAACAAAAAACCAAAATAAGTAAGGATAAAATCAAGTTCTACTCCTATTTTAAAGACGTTAAAAATGGTGTTCCGCAAGGATCAATTTTAGATCCCACTAATTTCATCCTGTTTATAAACGATTTACCGAGTAATGTACAGTCTCAAACGGTTTTGTATGCAGATGATACCACTGCAATTACTTTAGAAGATAATTTAAATAAGCTAAAAAATAACGTGAGATACCATGAATGATTTGGATGAGTGGTTCTGTTTAAATGGCTTAGCTCTAAATGTGTCAAAAACAAATAAATGTGTTATTTTTGTAACAAAAAATCACAAATAGAACCTTTACAATTAAATATAGATGGTACAAAAATAAATTGTTTTGATCATGCTAAATTATTAGGGGTTTAGCATGAACATTGATGAACACATAACCTGGTGTCAGCATGTTAATTACCTGGTAAAACAATTAAACTCTAGCTGTTTTAAATGAGCTGTTTGACCCATATAATAAGTATGAAAACTAAATTAATTCGTTATTATGGTTATATTCATTCTTTTATTGCTATATGGGGTGGAACTTCTTCAATGCAAAAAATATTAAATATTAACCCCACCACCAAGATCATGTAAACAACTGTTCAAAAATCTAAACATAATGACAGCTCTTTCAATTTATATTTTTACCCTTCTGAAGGAAGATTTTTAAAATGAAGAAAAATATTTTAATAACAATCACACATAGATATAATACAAGAACAAAAAATAAAATTCTTACATATCTCCAACACAACAATTGGAAAAAAGCATGTTTTATATGGAAGCTAAATTTTACATCAAAATTCCACATACACGGAAAAACTATAACTTTAAACAGTTTTAAAAATATTTAAAAGATTTTCTCATAAAAAGAGCCTATTATTCAATGGAAGAACTTCTCGATGATAATTTAGATGATGATTAGTACTGTATTGAATGTTATTGTTTGGTTAATTAATGGTTTGTGCAATTTTAGTTTTTGCCTGTGTTTTGTTGTCATTGTATTTGTTTTTATGTATTTAATATGTTCTGTACTGACTATTTTCACCTGTTTGAGCAGGAATCTGCCTGCTATTGTCAAATGTATTGTAATGCTGTTAAATAAATAAAAAATTAAAATTATTTGTGATGAAGAACAGAACTATTTTCAACTATTCACTGTACGACTGCAACCGCTAGGGTGAACTCTGGCGAAAGTGTCAATAACTTTTAAAAGGATCCATAATTACATTGATTTTGTGAATATTCATAAATGCCAAATCATTTAATCTCTCCTGCCCCATTAATTAGCTTCAATGAAGAGAAACTTCTCTCCTCGGAGCATAGTGTTACAGTCATAGGCGTCATTTGGGTTTGGCAACTGCCACCCCAAAAGTGTCCAGCATGGTATTTTGCCGTCCCAGAAATTGTATATAAGTCTGAAAAATTAAAAACTAAAAAAATGAAAGAATTGCTTTGTAGATAAGTTTTTTATAAGTGTATTTCTTCTACTTTTTTTAACTATACAGGTTGTTTTACATTATTCCTATCAATTCAGCATCCTGTGGGCGTTCTTTTTCTGATGATTAAAAACACAATCGGCCAAGAAAGATTGTCATCTTTAGCACTATTAGCAATAGAAAGAAATATTGAAATAGATATAAGCAAAGTCTTTGATAGTTTTAATTCAATGCAAAAGAGAAGACTACACTTAGTATAAGACTAACCATGTAATTACTAATACCATAGTAAATCTTTATTTTTTCATAATATTTGTTTCATTTTCAATTCCATGTTTGAGACTGATTACTGGTTCCATTAAAATAATAAATTATTATTATATATTAAATATTACTCTAACATAGAAAAACGATTACTTTCTCAATAATAACTTCATTTTATTCAATAGAGTACCCTAAACATGTTGTTTATCAAAATAAATATGTTTAAGGTAGTTACTACGTTGAATAAAATACTAGCTAGGTACTAAGTTATTTAAATATTAATATTAATGAGTATAGAGATTCCAAAATTCATATTAGATTTTGAGTTGTGAGAACATTGTGTACTTTACAAATCGTTTGGTTTATAAATTGTGGTAAATAGCAATTATTAATGTTTTGTTTAAACCCAATAATGATAGCAATACAGTATTGTTTTTGATTAATAAGATAAAGCTCGAAAATGATAATGCTGGGTTTTACTGAACTTTATGAGAGCTATCTATCATTTTATACATTTTCTTAATAACAATAATTATAAAATCAAACAATCTCGAATGCCAAAATCTCATAAAAAATAGTTCCAAGCATCGAATATTCTTCACATTTTCTCAGATTCTCAGAATATTACGGACCCTTTGGTGGAGCTTGCCACCCCAGTTGAAATGATGCCACTACTGATAGGGTGGAAAGCAATAATAAAGTTTAATTAAAGGCCCAAATTCAAAATTCTATTATAGTAACAACCATATTGTTCATATATGAATGTCACAGAAATAATACTGCCCTCTTGTTATTTTAAGCATTTACTTTAAGAATTATGTCACAGTTCTATATTTACTGAAACAATTTGATCTAAACATAATTGATCGTCTTGTCTTATAATATCGTTGTGGGTTCATTTTAATAGTCTGATTATGATATTTAGTAATTTTGGAGTTAGCCACTTCGGTATAAAGAGTTGGTTTCGTATAGGTTTGTAATCATGTGAGTCGGCGCCGCTTTGTGTGTATCACCTGTACCAATCAATCTCCCTGACCCCACCCATGCTTGCCATGTGATATTAACGCATCAGAATCCTTCAATCCTCGCGCTTCTCTCGCATGAGAGGGTTGCTCATATATTTCACTTCTTATCATCACTCATATTGTTACATCAGTTTTACTAATTTAGTTGTGAGTTACTTATCTATATATAAAAGCCAAATACCACTGAATGACTCACTCATCACACAATCTCAAAAACCACCAAATGGATTTACACAAAATTTTAAAGGAAGTTAGCTTTAGTATCGAAGGGACCCACTAAGTAAAGATTTTTCGAAATTCCATTCCTAAGGATGTACAAGCAGCCCCTCAAAATTTCCTTTTTCTATAAGAATAACATTGGGTTGACTTTAGTAAATTAATAACAGCTGTTTTGCAAATAATTTTTATTGATGAGAAAGAATTATCCCTTTGAACTGCTGCAGCTATGGAGAAATTACTCAGAAACATAATTGGTTGTTTGATGAACTCCGATTGGTTGTTTAATATGACTTTCAGTGGTCTAGGGTTTTCTGATGAATCCAAATATCCAACCATATTTTGAAAGACAAATAATAAGGGGTATACGCTCTAAAAACAAAAAAACTATACTAAAATAAAACGCCCAAGTGGGGTATTAAACTACAGGTATTTATCTACAAAATCACATTATACTATTACATTTTGAACTAAACAACATTTAAGGGCTCACTCCACCCACCAAATAAAAAGTAATTTCAAAAACCCAAAATTGGGTGTTAAAAGAGGCTATAAAATTAGATGTATTGTTCTCTTAATTACTAATATACCATGACATTGAGGAAAACACTATGTTTACGGGCTCCACTGCCCCAAAAACCAAAATTCATGGTCGTACTGCTTATAAACCACGGCAGAGCCATAAGCCGATCTTCCTCACGAGGTGACACGCCGAGATCCACTAATGGGACGTTAGCAGAGTGCCTTGGTGAGGCCGCAGGCCAAACTTTTCCCCGCGGCCGTAGGCTGAGTTCCACTAAGGGGTTTGTAGCAGAGCGTCTTGGCGAGGCCGTAGGCCGAGCTCCCCCACGAGGCTGCAGGTCGAGTTCCACAAAAGGTCTAAAGGCAGAGTTCTTAGGCGAGCTTCCTTTACGAGCGTAGCAAGTGACGGTGTTGGCATGCGAAGCCTGCAGGGGTGTTCCCTAGTCCTACATATTAAAACAATCGGGTCATTAGTTTACTCATTTTATGAACTTATTACTTGACCGATTTTGATGAAATATTTTTTATTCAATAGATAATTTTGATTTCAAAGTCGTAACGGAACTAGATTTTTGAAATTCTCATAGGTTTTTGTCCAATACGTCGTCAAAGTTGCAATATTATCACAGTATAAAACACCATGGATATTAATTTTAATTGACCAGTTGAGGCAAAAACAAATGTTAAATGGTCCAAATAATTTGTTAGGTTAAACATAGAGACCATCACAGTAAAATATCAGTTAATAATAAAAGAGCGAATATATGTCTGTCCATGTGTATGTTTCATTAGCTGTTAAATCAAACGAAAAAAAAAAATTCCCATAGGGGTTAGGCCTAAACAGCGTCAAAGTTGCATTATTATTCTTATGGAGAGTAATTTTAATTGACCAGCTGGTGGCATAAACAAAAAATGTTAAATGTTTAAATAATTTGTTAGGTTAAACATAGAGAGCAGCACAGTAAAATATCAAGTTAATTATCAAAGAGTGAATACATGTCTGTCTGTATGTATGTTGTTATCAGCCGTTAAATAAAATAAAAATATTTGAAATAGTCTTAGAATAACATTGGTTGTTAATAATTATTATACTATAAATATAGTGAAAATCGAGTCTAGTGAGTGACCTACTTTACATGAATTTAAATAATATTATTTTGCTTAATACAGTTTAATTACTAATATTTGAAGTCAAAAGTTGCATGCCGAGGCGAGTGAAGACGGGGTTGGCACGCAAAGCGTGCAGGGGAATCCCCTAGCATGGCGTCCTACCCTCATGTGTATACTTGAAGCTCTCCGTCTGAAACCTCCAGGAAAATTTACAAAAGTTTACTTTTTTCACTCATAAACAAGATGGTGGCATTTTTTTTACTCCAAAACTGCCCCAATGTATGTACCATTATGGGAAAATAAGCTAACTAACTTGAGAAAAAGCTAGAGTAAAATGTTCAAATCTTCACAGTTCTACACATGTAACAAATGCGCGCCTTATATATAATTACAACTTAAAAGCTAAAATATTTGGGTTATCGGTGGCTCAAAAACAGAAATTTTTGTAAATGTAAAATTTTTAAATACGGATGTTATCTCCTCAAGTGGGGAATAAATTTACAGCTATTTTGATACTGAATCCAAATATACCATTAGATTTTGAAAAGGGCAAATAATAAGGGCATATACACCCAAAACACAAAAAATCCACTAAAACAAAAAAAAAGAGTAATACTGAAATAAAAACGTCCAAGTGGGGTATCAAACTATAGGTATTTATCTTCTAAATAGCGTAATACCATTATATTTTGGGAGATACGACGTTTAAGGCCTCTGCCCCCCTCCCCAAATAAAAATATGTTCAAAAAACCTAAAATTGGGTAATGTTTAACTAATGCACCCAAGTGTGGTATCAAATTAAATGCATTCTTCTCTTATGCACCATCAGATTTTAGAAAAGACTATGTTTATGGGCTCCACTGCCCCAAAAACCAAAATTCATAAAGTACTGCTTAAGAATCCTTATGAAGTCGTAGGCGACATGCCCAGATCCAAAAATGGAACTGTAGCAGATGTCTTGGTGAGGCCGCAGGCTGAACTTCTCTCCGCGAGGCAGAGTTTTAGAAATGGCGTCTTGGAGAGGCCGTAGGCCGAGCTCAACCACGATGTTCCACAAAAGGCCTAAAGGAAGAGAGTTCCAAGGCGAGGCTGCAGGCCGAGCTTACATCACGAGCGTAGCGAGTGGCGACGGGGTTCACACGCGAAGCTTGCAGGGGTGTCCCCTAGTACATAATTTAATTTGAATAATTTTACCAATTTTGAGCATGTTTTTTACCACAGATAATGTTCTCTATGATAATGACAAGTAAAATGTTTTTTTTCAATATACACATATTTTTTAAATAGAATTTGACTGTCTCTGATATCGCTGCAGTTACAAAAAAGTAACTGCTGTAACTGCAAAAACAACAATAACAAATAAATATGGTCTTTCTGGTCGCATTATTTCGACATTTTTAAGACAAAGAATTATATATGTTTTAGTGTTATTTTTAATCTATTTTCATTGCGAGCTAAAATTGAATAGTCAAACTATACATCAATTTACATGGTGGAAACTGTTAAGGTTATTAAGTTGTAAAAAGTGGCATTCGAAAATACTTGAATTATAGGTTAGGTTATAAAGTTTTTGAGTCAACAGTTCAATGTACTAATACCAATTTAGTACTTCATCAATTTAATTTAGGGTAATTTAGATTATTATCAATAACAATGTCGTTAGGACGCATTGCTTATACAGGACTTAAGTTGCATTATACTCTTGAAGCATGTCCATTTCTCTTGAAATATCACTGCAGAAATATGTGTGGTAGCCATAGTTCAGCTTTAAACAGTGAATATACTGAAACTCCAAATTACCCTCCAATTTTGAGTCATGATAAAACAAGTCTGTACTGTAGAGATAGAGATCAGAAGCTTGATAAAATAAAAAAACTTGGCACAGTAGAAGAAAAGCTTATTGGTATAAATATGCCGAGATTCTATGGATGGAACTCCTTGATTTTAAATGAAGGAAATTTTCCATTTAATATTTTGCCATTTATTCAGCATATCACTCGAACCGATGTTATAGAAATAGACAGTTTTCCATTTTCTTCTGACCTCCAGAAGAGTGAGATTGAAAGTATCACAAACAAAATTCAACCGCAACTACAGGAAGCCATAATACTGGAAGTCTTAAATAAAAAGTATGTAAAAGAATAAATGATTTTATTTAGTATGCTACTTAATTTAAGGAACAAGCAGGTGTGACAAGAAATAAAAAGTTAACCCTATAACTGGTAGTGTTAACATAGTATTGGTACAAACATTTTTTAAGAACAATCTAATTTCATTTCTAATAACTACACCTTCTAATATTTAGTAAATTTATTACATATTGTAAACCTTTTTCTCAGCATGTTCCAACTAAACTTTACGTACAACTCATAATAGTATTCAATCATTTAATTTACTTTATGTTTACCTATATAACCAAGTTGTGTTTACCTACATATACATTTTTTAAATAGCTTACTTAAAAACTGTCTTGATAATTTAGTACAGTTATAATAAAAATATATTATTTTCAAAATATAGAAATATGCCTAAAACATTCTGAAATATAGGAGTGTGAAACTGTCAAGTATTTCCATCCAGTTAAAGGGTTATTATAATTAAAAGGGGGAAAAGGGTATTTTTTGAGGGAATTACGGTAAAATTGTTAAATGTGTGCTGCCAACAAACATAACCTGACTTTAGTAAACACACTATCAAATTAGCGACTTACTTAATCGCATATTTCAAAGTACAGTCAGTTGTAAAAACGACCGCGCAGGTAACTTTTGAATATAGGAAGTTTCACCCTCGGGTAGTACCTTACCTAATATAGTACATTGGTTGGCCCACAATGATTAGGTTTTGAGATATTTACTGGTAAACTTTGCGCAAATAACGGCCAGTCGCCAAAATCGGCTATTTTCAAGTGCTCTAAGTTCAACAAATTTCCGTGAAGCAATTTTTTGAACATAACATGTTGTACCCTCGGGTAGTACATTTCTTAATATAGTACACTGGGTAGGCCCCATTTGCTTGTTTAAGAGATAGTATTGCTGTATTATGTAGGCCTAGTTAAAACTGGTCTACAGGTGTTGCCATGAGTGAAGCCAGCTGATTTTGCTGTCACAATAAATACTTACCGCTTCGTAACAATATTTTTAAATGGTCCAAAGTGATGTTATAAATCATTTTAACATAGCATAAGAACAAAACAACGCTAAGAAACAGTTTTAATTTTTAATGCCACTGTACGTGTATGGATGGGCGGGTGGGTCAATGCCACTGTATGTGTATTGGTGGGCGGTTAGGTCAATGCCACTGTACATGTATGGGTGGGCGGGTAGGTCAATACTACTGTACATGTTTGGGTGAGTGGGTGGGTCTGTGATCAAACTATAGGTATCAGTTGTTATGGTATTTTTTGTTATTATGGTGTTTCATGTCAACAAAAAATGTAATAATACTGTACTTCATTATCTTTATGTTTGCATTTAAAAAATCGTGGCTTGCTGTATATTTGGTGCTGCTATTTAGACAGCCGCCACTTTCACCGTGTATCTGGTGTTCGCCAGTTATTAGGTTAAACTTGAATTGTAGATAACCTACCCTATAATGCAATTTAAAAAATGGTAGTAGTGAAGTACAGTAGAATCTTGGTTATCCGAACCCCGATTAACCGAGCTAGTCATCAGACGACGAAAAATAAACATAAAGCTATTAACAAAAGGAAAACTATTATTATAATCACTAATAATAGGGTAACACATCATATGACAAGTAATCAGTGTCTCTATTGGATGTTGGCGCTAGGTTAAGATGATGCAGGGCTGTCACGAGATGTATTTATGATATTATAGGAATAAGTTTCCCATTCAAATCCATTCACTCATGACACATCACCATCAGCTTAGTCGACTGCTCTTGCACTAAATGTGGTTATTTTAGTATGTTGATTTTCGTGATTGTACAATGCAGTATTGGAAATATTGTCTTATCTATTGTTGTTTCTGTAATATTTAAATATTTTATTCAAGTGTTTTGATATGAGTGGTAAATGGTTGACAGTTGCTTAAAACAAAATTAAAA
Source organism: Stictocephala bisonia (assembly GCA_035578905.1). NCBI lineage: Eukaryota > Metazoa > Arthropoda > Insecta > Hemiptera > Membracidae > Stictocephala > Stictocephala bisonia. The sequence continues at coordinate 63,299 of JAQJVL010003332.1, forward strand.
TGATGAATCAATCGATGTTTTCATCGCCAATGTGTATGACATATATTGTATTGATACGATAATTTTGTTCCTTTAAAATGTTGAATGGTTCCCTTCACTATTAAGAGAGTTAAGCAGATTGTGTTAAACGACAGGATAAATACGATAATTTCGTTCGGTAATATGACTGAACGGTACCCAGGAATTAAAACCAAGAGGCGAATACTACTGTGAACTGTAGATAGATTAAATAAATAAGAAAGGCTTCTTTGTCAA
>JAQJVL010003333.1:0-63545 GCA_035578905.1 Stictocephala bisonia
GACCCAAAAAATTGCTCAAAGGAATATCCGAATAAGTATTCTTTATATTTGATTATGGAAATTAGTAATGGCTCACGAAACTGTCCTGGTTAGGGATATTAAGAGTAGAAAGGGGTGAATGTGGCAACAATCTTGTAATTATTAACAGTAAACCCAATCTCGCCATGATGCTACACGGCATCATGGTGATCTTCTAAATTCATACCTTCAATATTAATTACAGTGGTTTTCATCCGGATTCTTCTATGGAATCTAGCTCTCAAAATTCACTGTTGCCGTATTTTATTCGTGGAACACCATTAGGTAACAGGATTATGGATGTCACTGCAGGTCGCTAATCTTATATGTTATCGAAATATCAAATTAATTTAAACTAACAAAGCTGGCTGCCAGGATGTTACTTGCCTCGGCCCTCTGTAATTAAATTAAAATTGTTAATTGGGCTTATTCACCTTCCAGATTGTGACCTTATTGGATGGGATCCAACTGGGCTAGACACTTATAAATTCAACCCTATCACGCCAAGGGCCTTAGACCAGCTTAAAATTCCCCAGTTGGTCATACGACATCGATCGTAGGGATACAGGTGAACAAGAGAGGCGAATGAGTAAAAATTAACTAGTATAGTCATTGTTACTAATAAAAATTAACTGTTCGTTAAATGAGCCATTTATTAATAGCCTAATGGTTAAAATAGCCATTGCAGTATTCAGGAATCTACAGCCTTACCTAAAACCACGTAGTTTATTTACAAACCTACACAGTTAGCTCAGTTATCTTATACATTATCGGGACCCCGAAAACCACCCAACGTGGACACCGCTGACTTTTCAGGCATAATATAAGTGCCGATGGAAATCATTGAGAGGAACACCCATCGGTATCGTGAGGACTGAGTATAGAACCTATCGCCTATAAACTCCACAGAACTTTGTCCCCAAGAAGCTGGGTTACAGCACTGCACCACTAGTGCCAACAATCACCACAGAACTTGGTCCCCAAGTAGCTGGGTTTCAGCACTGGACCACTATTCCCTACAATCTCCACAGCAGTTCGTCCCCAAGTAGCTGGATTACAGCACTGTACTACTAGTGCCGACATTATCCACAACACTTTGTCCTCAAGCTGCTGGGTTACAGCACTCACTACTAGTGCCATAATCTCCACAGCACTTTATCCCCAAGTACATATGTCACAGCATTATACCAGCAGTGCCTACAATCTCCACAACACTTTGTCCCCAAGTACATGGGTTACAGCACTGAACTACTAGTGCCTACAATCTCCACAACACTTTGTCAACAAGTACATGGGTTACAGCACTGTACTACTAGAGCCTACAATCTCCACAACACTTTGTCTCCAAATACATGGGTTACAGCACTGTACTACTAGTGCCTACAATCTCCACAATACTTTGTCCCCAAGTACATGGGTTACAGCGTTGCACTACTAGTGCCTACAATCCACAACACTTTGTCCCCAAGTGGCTGGGTTACAGCACTGTACTACTAGTGCCGATAATCTCCACAATACTTTGTCCGCAAGTACATGGGTCACAGCACTGTACTACTAGTGCCTACAATCTCCACAAGACTTTGTCCCCAAGTGGCTGGGTTACAGCACTGTACTACTAGTGCCGAAAATCTCCACAACACTTTTTCCCCAAGTACATGGGTTACAGCACTGCACTACTAGTGCCAACAATCTCCACAACACTGTGTCCCCAAGAACATGGGTTAGAGCACTGTACTACTAGTGCCTACAATCTCCACAACACTTTGCCCCCAAGTACATGGGTTACAGCACTGCACTACTAGTGCCTACAATCTCCACAACACTTTGTTCCTAAGTACATGGGTTACAGCACTGCACTACTAGAGCCTACAATATCCACAATACTTTGTCCCCAAAAACATGGGTTATAGCACTGTACTACTAGAGCCTACAATCTCCACAACACTTTGTCTCCAAGTACATGGGTTACAGCACTGTACTACTAGTGACGACAATCTCCACAATACTTTGTCCCCAAGTACATGGGTTACAGCACTATACTACTAGTGCCTACAATCTCCACAACACTTTGTCCCCAAGTAGCTGGGTTACAGCAATGTACTACTAATGCCTACAATCTCCACAACACTTTGTCCCCATGTACATGGGTTACAGCACTGAACTACTAGTGCCTACAATCTCCACAACACTTTGTCCCCAAGCACATGGGTTACAGCACTGTACTACTAGTGCCTACAATAATTTGTCTCCATGTACATGGGTTACAGCACTGTACTACTAGTGCCTACAATACTTTGTCTCCAAGTACATGGGTTACAGCACTGCACTACTAGTGCCTACAATCTCCACAATACTTTGTCCCCAAGTACATGGGTTACAGCACTGCACTACTAGTGCCTACAATCTCCACAATACTTTGTCCCCAAGTACATGGGTTACAGCACTGTACTACTAGTGCCTACAATACTTTGTCTCCATGTACATGGGTTACAGCACTGCACTACTAGTGCCTTCAATCTCCACAACACTTTGTCCCCAAGTACATGGGTTACAGCACTGCACTACTAGTGCCTACAATCTCCACAATACTTTGTCCCCAAGTACATGGGTTACAGCACTGCACTACTAGTGCCTACAATCTCCACAATACTTTGTCCCCAAGTACATGGGTTACAGCACTGCACTACTAGTGCCTTCAATCTCCACAACACTTTGTCCCCAAGTACATGGGTTACAGCACTGCACTACTAGTGCCTACAATCTCCACAATACTTTGTCCCCAAGTACATGGGTTACAGCACTGCACTACTAGTGCCTACAATCTCCACAACACTTTGTCCCCAAGTACATGGGTTACAGCACTGCACTACTAGTGCCTACAATCTCCACAATACTTTGTCCCCAAGTACATGGGTTACAGCACTGCACTACTAGTGCCTACAATCTCCACAATACTTTGTCCCCAAGTACATGGGTTACAGCACTGCACTACTAGTGCCTACAATCTCCACAATACTTTGTCCCCAAGTACATGGGTTACAGCACTGTACTACTAGTGCCTACAATACTTTGTCTCCATGTACATGGGTTACAGCACTGCACTACTAGTGCCTACAATCTCCACAATACTTTGTCCCCAAGTACATGGGTTACAGCACTGTACTACTAGTGCCTACAATACTTTGTCTCCAAGTACATGGGTTACAGCACTGCTTTACTAGAGCCTACAATCTCCACAATACTTTGTCTCCAACAACATGGGTTACAGCACTGTACTACTAGTGCCTACAATCTCCACAATACTTTGTATCCAAGTACATGGGTTACAGCACTGTACTACTAGTGCCTACAATCTCCACAATACTTTGTCTCCAAGTACATGGGTTACAGCACTGCACTACTAGTACCTACAATATCCATAATACTTTGTCTCCAAGTACATGGGTTACAGCACTGCACTACTAGTGCCTACAATCTCCATAATACTTTGTCTCCTAGTACATCGGTTACAGCACTGCACTACTAGTGCCTACAATCTCCACAACACTTTATCCCCAAGTACATGGGTTACAGCACTGTACTACTAGAGCCTACAATCTCCACAACACTTTATCCCCAAGTACATGGGTTACAGCACTGCACTACTAGTGCCTACAATCTCCACAATACTTGGTCCCCAAGCACATGGGTTACAGCACTGCACTACTAGTGCCTACAATCTCCACAATACTTTGGCCCCAAGCACATGGGTTACAGCACTGTACTACTAGTGCCTACAATAATTTGTCTCCATGTACATGGGTTACAGCACTGTACTACTAGTGCCTACAATACTTTGTCTCCAAGTACATGGGTTACAGCACTGCACTACTAGTGCCTACAATCTCCACAATACTTTGTCCCCAAGTACATGGGTTACAGCACTGCACTACTAGTGCCTACAATCTCCACAATACTTTGTCCCCAAGTACATGGGTTACAGCACTGTACTACTAGTGCCTACAATACTTTGTCTCCATGTACATGGGTTACAGCACTGTACTACTAGTGCCTACAATACTTTGTCCCCAAGTACATGGGTTACAGCATTGCAGTACTAGTGCCTACAATCTCCACAATACTTTGTCCCCAAGCACATGGGTTACAGCACTGTACTACTAGTGCCTACAATAATTTGTCTCCATGTACATGGGTTACAGCACTGTACTACTAGTGCCTACAATACTTTGTCTCCAAGTACATGGGTTACAGCACTGCACTACTAGTGCCTACAATCTCCACAATACTTTGTCCCCAAGTACATGGGTTACAGCACTGCACTACTAGTGCCTACAATCTCCACAATACTTTGTCCCCAAGTACATGGGTTACAGCACTGCACTACTAGTGCCTACAATCTCCACAATACTTTGTCCCCAAGTACATGGGTTACAGCACTGTACTACTAGTGCCTACAATACTTTGTCTCCATGTACATGGGTTACAGCACTGCACTACTAGTGCCTACAATCTCCACAATACTTTGTCCCCAAGTACATGGGTTACAGCACTGCACTACTAGTGCCTTCAATCTCCACAATACTTTGTCCCCAAGTACATGGGTTACAGCACTGCACTACTAGTGCCTACAATCTCCACAATACTTTGTCCCCAAGCACATGAGTTACAGCACTGCACTACTAGTGCCTACAATCTCCACAATACTTGGTCCCCAAGCACATGGGTTACAGCATTGCAGTACTAGTGCCTACAATCTCCACAATACTTTGTCCCCAAGTACATGGGTTACAGCACTGCACTACTAGTGCCTTCAATCTCCACAACACATTGTCCCCAAGTACATGGGTTACAGCACTGCACTACTAGTGCCTTCAATCTCCACAACACTTTGTCCCCAAGTACATGGGTTACAGCACTGCATTACTAGTGCCTACAATCTCCACAATACTTTGTCCCCAAGCACATGAGTTACAGCACTGCACTACTAGTGCCTACAATCTCCACAATACTTGGTCCCCAAGCACATAGGTTACAGCACTGCACTACTAGTGCCTACAATCTCCACAATACTTGGTCCCCAAGCACATGGGTTACAGCATTGCAGTACTAGTGCCTACAATCTCCACAATACTTTGTCCCCAAGCACATGGGTTACAGCACTGTACTACTAGTGCCTACAATAATTTGTCTCCATGTACATGGGTTACAGCACTGTACTACTAGTGCCTACAATACTTTGTCTCCAAGTACATGGGTTACAGCACTGCTTTACTAGAGCCTACAATCTCCACAATACTTTGTCTCCAACTACATGGGTTACAGCACTGTACTACTAGTGCCTACAATCTCCACAATACTTTGTATCCAAGTACATGGGTTACAGCACTGTACTACTAGTGCCTACAATCTCCACAATACTTTGTCTCCAAGTACATGGGTTACAGCACTGCACTACTAGTACCTACAATATCCATAATACTTTGTCTCCAAGTACATGGGTTACAGCACTGCACTACTAGTGCCTACAATCTCCATAATACTTTGTCTCCTAGTACATCGGTTACAGCACTGCACTACTAGTGCCTACAATCTCCACAACACTTTATCCCCAAGTACATGGGTTACAGCACTGTACTACTAGAGCCTACAATCTCCACAACACTTTATCCCCAAGTACATGGGTTACAGCACTGCACTACTAGTGCCTACAATCTCCACAATACTTGGTCCCCAAGCACATAGGTTACAGCACTGCACTACTAGTGCCTACAATCTCCACAATACTTGGTCCCCAAGCACATGGGTTACAGCATTGCAGTACTAGTGCCTACAATCTCCACAATACTTTGTCCCCAAGCACATGGGTTACAGCACTGTACTACTAGTGCCTACAATACTTTGTCTCCATGTACATGGGTTACAGCACTGTACTACTAGTGCCTACAATACTTTGTCTCCAAGTACATGGGTTACAGCACTGCTTTACTAGAGCCTACAATCTCCACAATACTTTGTCTCCAACTACATGGGTTACAGCACTGTACTACTAGTGCCTACAATCTCCACAATACTTTGTATCCAAGTACATGGGTTACAGCACTGTACTACTAGTGCCTACAATCTCCACAATACTTTGTCTCCAAGTACATGGGTTACAGCACTGCACTACTAGTACCTACAATATCCATAATACTTTGTCTCCAAGTACATGGGTTACAGCACTGCACTACTAGTGCCTACAATCTCCATAATACTTTGTCTCCTAGTACATCGGTTACAGCACTGCACTACTAGTGCCTACAATCTCCACAACACTTTATCCCCAAGTACATGGGTTACAGCACTGTACTACTAGAGCCTACAATCTCCACAACACTTTATCCCCAAGTACATGGGTTACAGCACTGCACTACTAGTGCCTACAATCTCCACAATACTTGGTCCCCAAGCACATAGGTTACAGCACTGCACTACTAGTGCCTACAATCTCCACAATACTTGGTCCCCAAGCACATGGGTTACAGCATTGCAGTACTAGTGCCTACAATCTCCACAATACTTTGTCCCCAAGCACATGGGTTACAGCACTGTACTACTAGTGCCTACAATACTTTGTCTCCATGTACATGGGTTACAGCACTGTACTACTAGTGCCTACAATACTTTGTCTCCAAGTACATGGGTTACAGCACTGCTTTACTAGAGCCTACAATCTCCACAATACTTTGTCTCCAACTACATGGGTTACAGCACTGTACTACTAGTGCCTACAATCTCCACAATACTTTGTATCCAAGTACATGGGTTACAGCAATGTACTACTAGTGCCTACAATCTCCACAATACTTTGTCTCCAAGTACATGGGTTACAGCACTGCACTACTAGTACCTACAATATCCATAATACTTTGTCTCAAAGTACATGGGTTACAGCACTGCACTACTAGTGCCTACAATCTCCATAATACTTTGTCTCCTAGTACATCGGTTACAGCACTGCACTACTAGTGCCTACAATCTCCACAACACTTTATCCCCAAGTACATGGGTTACAGCACTGTACTACTAGAGCCTACAATCTCCACAACACTTTATCCCCAAGTACATGGGTTACAGCACTGTACTACTAGTGCCTACAATCTCCACAATACTTTGTCTCCAAGTACATGGGTTACAGCACTGCACTACTAGTACCTACAATATCCATAATACTTTGTCTCAAAGTACATGGGTTACAGCACTGCACTACTAGTGCCTACAATCTCCATAATACTTTGTCTCCTAGTACATCGGTTACAGCACTGCACTACTAGTGCCTACAATCTCCACAACACTTTATCCCCAAGTACATGGGTTACAGCACTGCACTACTAGTGCCGACAATGGCTAAATAGTTTAACCAGAAGTAGATGTAGTTTGGATAATAACGAAATACTCGTCTTCATCCCTCATTCTCATATCGACATTCAACATTTGTGTCATCATTTAACACTATGCAAGTATAGATATAGAAACAATTAAAAAACACACGGAAGCAATTAATTAACAATTAGTTAATGATATATAATACTTATCCACTGTTTTATCAAAAATTGACAAAGTGAGTATGTTTTATATTTAAAGCTATCAGTGTAAATATTTCAAACTGTTAAATGACAAAAGCACTTTTTGAATTATAAGCATTATATTATCTATTACAAATCATATTTTATATCAAGATAACATTGAACATAAAACATCGAACTCCATCTTTATGTAGAACAGAATGTCTCTAATTAAGAGAGTTCGAGGTGAAACCATAATCAGAGGTGGACGTTTCGATGGAAAATCTATAATTTTAGTAGTAGAAACAGATAATAATCGTAATTTACGGTAATTGCTTCCAACACAGTTGGTTATGTTGGAACATACTTACAGTATTTTTGTTTGATTTATTATCTCCTAAAATACGAAATGAGTTAGTCGTCTTTCGAGAAGGACTATATCTAACTAATAATTTAATAGTTATTTATTTATAATGATACGGAATCCAATTCTGATGTAATATTGTTAGGAACATGAACTTCTGCCATTTGTTTGGATTAAGACATCAATTTACTTACAAAATTAAAAGTAATTGCTCATGAAGTCTTGTCAAACTATTAATAAAAACCAATACATAAGATCCTTTACAATATTATTTTTGAAGGCTCTTTAGGTTGTTTTTTTCCCCCTAATTTAAACCCTCTTTCGTACTTACTTACAGGATCAATTATATAGATTTTATTTAAACACAGCTACCAATATTTTTGAACATTGTTGATGACACCAACTTCTATAAAACTGTGTAAACTAAATTACACAACACTTTGTGATTTGTAGTTTAGGTGGCCTCACTATACAGGTGGCCTCACCGATTGATATAAAATATTTAACCACAATTCCATTTCTTTTCAAGAGTGATTATTACAGCTAAACCATTTAAGTAAAAAAAAAAAAAATTGATGTCATAATAATGATGAAATTCAATTAATTAAAATAGTTTAGTTACCACTTCATGAAAACAAAACCTGCAAATAATTGTTAAATGTTATGTTGAATGTAACTAGGTCTGAAATCGGATATTCAGTCTCAAAGCACACGGGAATAAATAACGGCATTATTACATAATCGAAGGGGACGTAACATTGAGGGTGAAAGGAGAAGTGAGGAGGTGCATGGAATTGGACGTTGGTATTACAACCCCTCATAGTTAGCAAAATAAATAAATATAATTCATAACTCTGGAATTTTTTATATTTTAGCGGGTGTTAATAGATTATTCCTTTAGGGAATTTCCGAAGGTAAAATAGTTTAGTTATTTTACCAGCATACAGGGTTTAAGACAATTTGGCAGTATCAAAACATCTAATACAAGAGCACTGTTATATAAGTTAGGAAAAACAAATATACTCTCTAAACCAAATAAGACAGGACCTAACCTAAACAATAAGGAAGGATTATTCCATTAAGTAATGGAACAATCCTTGGTTCATACATGTTTGTAATGTTCCATGTTATTGTAAGCAATGTTCTGCGATGGAACAGAAACTCAATTAAGAAAACTGAATCAGTATTTACTGTCTCTTGAAACGATTTTTGTTTCAGTTCCGTCGTTCCAGTTCACTACAGTTAATGTAAAACGGATTTTACAAGAACATTTAATAACTACCACATAAATAAAGTTCTCACAATATCATATATTATTTTGTGAAACTATCACATTATTAAGCCTATGAAAATTATGCATAAAATAGTCTTGCATGCAATGCATAAAATGAACAAATGCAGACCTTTCTTCAGTAAGTTGACAGATATATTGTATACACGAACACTATATCTGATGACGGGTTCCGTTTTATAACTGGTCGACTGTGCCTCAAAATATATATTTTAGACTACAAAATTAAGTAAAAATTTTTAGCATTGACTAAACCGAAAAAAACCCTTATTACTTAATGTTGGAATCTATAATGTATTTGTTTGGAAAAAGTCCTGTTATGATAATTTGGTGTTAAATAATTATTATAACAACAACAATTATTATTTAACAACAAATTACTATTACAGAGGAGTGTTCCTCCAACATTAAGTAATAAGGGTGTTTTTAGGTTTAGTCAATATTAATAATTATTGTAACAACAACAATCATTATTTAACATCAAATTATTATAACAGGACTGTTCCTCAAGATTTATATTTTAGATTGCAACATTATGTAATGAGAGTGTTTTGGGTTTAGTCAATGTTAACAATTATTGTAACAACAACAACAATCATTATTTAACATCAAATTATTATAATAGGACTGTTCCTCAAGATTTATATTTTAGATTGCATTAGTAAGTAATGAGGGTGTTTTAGGTTTAGTCAATGTTAACAATTATTGTAACAACAACAACAATCATTATTTAACATCAAAATATTATAACAGGACTTTTCCTCAAAATATAACTTAGATAGCAACATTATGTAATGAGGGTGTTTTAGGTTTAGTCAATGTTAACAATTATTGTAACAACAACAACAATCATTATTTAACATCAAAATATTATAACAGGACTTTTCCTCAAAATATAACTTAGATTGCAACATTATGTTATGAGGGTGTTTTAGGTTTAGTCAATGTTAACAATTATTGTAACAACAACAGCAATCATTATTTAACATCAAAATATTATAACAGGACTTTTCCTCAAAATATAACTTAGATAGCAACATTATGTAATGAGGGTGTTTTAGGTTTAGTCAATGTTAACAATTATTGTAACAACAACAACAATCATTATTTAACATCAAAATATTATAACAGGACTTTTCCTCAAAATATAACTTAGATTGCAACATTATGTAATGAGGGTGTTTTAGGTTTAGTCAATGTTAACAATTATTGTAACAACAACAATCATTATTTAACATCAAATTATTATAACAGGACTGTTCCTCAAGATTTATATTTTTGATTGCATTAGTAAGTAATGAGGGTGTTTTAGGTTTAGTCAATGTTAACAATTATTGTAACAACAACAATCATTATTTAACATCAAATTATTATAACAGGACAGTTCCTCAAGATTTATACTTTAGATTGCATTATTAAGTAATGAGGGTGTTTTAGGTTTAGTCAATAATTATTTTGTTGTAATTTCTTGCACTGTATATATCGTACCTTCAATTTGTGACTAAATGATCAAGTTTGACAAAGTAAACATGGTCTAGATTTTGCGTAAGTCTATACCAGATACCTGGTAGTCATATGGTAATTTCATCTGGTTATATCGTATGACTATATGATATAACCAGATGAAATTGCTGTGTATTTAGTAACCAAACACGAAAAAAGGCATATTTAATGACTTTTTATAAACTCAGCTATAAAAGTGTTGTTACAAGTGTTAGAATAGTTGTATCGATTTTATCGTAGCCTTACTTTTTTTCTAAAATAATTGAAAAAACACGTGGTTTACTTTAAATTACTTACATGTTTAAACAAACATTTGAAGCTGTTACTATTTGGATTGAAATTACTCATATTTTCAAGTGATCCACATGAAGTCACTTGAAAGTCACTCCAATTCTACAAGACCGAAAAATCTTCTCTATCTCGGTCCCGATAAGAGTCTTACAAATTACATTTACTTTACATTAGTCTAAGTACTATAGATTTAATTTGATGGTTTAAAGAGAGGTCCGTATCTGATATCAATTAAATGATTGTAGATTTAATATTCGCAAATATGTCTTATTTATGATAAAATGTTTAAGCCTTAACACTTTTGAACGGTGCTATACAAGCTAATCCAAAATATAATATACAAATAATTAGAGAATGTCTCTTTATCCCCTTAACACATAATTATAGAGGAAAAATAGATATTACAACTATATTTTACGAACACTTCAAAATAATGGAAATACTAGGGTTTGATATCTAGAAATAAAAATGGATGGGAGAAAACAATAAAGCAATAAGAAAGATAATTTGTAAGAGAAAATTACTTACTTATTCCGTCGTACAGCTCCTGTGTGAATAGTATAAAATTCAGAACATGTTTCACCGTAAGTACGGCATCCTCAGCTGGTCATCGAGTGAAGATCAATCCACCTAATAGGTTTAGTCACAAGATAAAATTACACAAACACAAAGTACATATACATAATTAATACACTTAAACTCTCACGGACGAACACTAACGACGGGCCAGTCATGACTGTATGGTACGCATCACTATAAGAAAGATAGACAGTTTGATAAATTAAGGTTTACATTGGGTCGACCCTTTGCTGTTTGTACTGGACCTCAATAGGTTTACATTGGGTCGACCCTTTGCTGTTTGTACTGGACCTCAATAGGTTTACATTGGGTCGACCCTTTGCTGTTTGTACTGGGCCTCAATAGGTTTACATTGGGTCGACACTTTGCTGTTTGTACTGGGCCTCAATAGGTTTACATTGGGTCGACCCTTTGCTGTTTGTACTGGGCCTCAATAGGTTTACATTGGGTCGACCCTTTGCTGTTTGTACTGGGCCTCAATAGGTTTACATTGGGTCGACCCTTTGCTGTTTGTACTGGGCCTCAATAGGTTTACATTGGGTCAACCCTTTGCTGTTTGTACTGGGCCTCAATAGGTTTACATTGGGTCGACCCTTTGCTGTTTGTACTGGACCTCAATAGGTTTACATTGGGTCGACCCTTTGCTGTTTGTACTGGACCTCAATAGGTTTACATTGGGTCGACCCTTTGCTGATTGTACTGGACCTCAATAGGTTTACATTGGGTCGACCCTTTGCTGTTTGTACTGGACCTCAATAGGTTTACATTGGGTCGACCCTTTGCTGTTTGTACTGGACCTCAATAGGTTTACATTGGGTCGACCCTTTGCTGTTTGTACTGTACCTCAATAGGTTTACATTGGGTCGACCCTTTGCTGTTTGTACTGGACCTCAATAGGTTTACATTGGGTTTACCCTTTGCTGTTTTTACTGTACCTCAATAGGTTTACATTGGGTCGACCCTTTGCTGTTTGTACTGGACCTCAATAGGTTTACATTGGGTCGACCCTTTGCTGTTTGTACTGTACCTCAATAGGTTTACATTGGGTCGACCCTTTGCTGTTTGTACTGGACCTCAATAAGTTTACATTGGGTCGACCCTTTGCTGTTTGTACTGGATAATTAAATAGGTCTGAATTAATTACTGGATAATCAGTTTACTTCATCCAAACATGAAAATAGTACGATATGATTCTTTTAAATATGTTACAAAAATAATATAACTCATATAATTTATTGAAAAAGACAATATACTATGGGGTCTTTAGTTGTATTTGGTTTTACAAAGCAAGTTATATTTGTTAATTAAAATAATTCCATATAGTTTGATTTGTATTTTCTAAAAAAAATCCAGTTAGACTAGTTTTAAACAAATACAAAACTGTTAAAAACCACTTTTACATTTTAAACTTGTACAATTATTGTAAACGATAGCCATAGGTACTGTTTTTTGAGGACCGAATAACTAAAACACATAAATTGTTCAAAATGCGTTCATCAGGTCTCTGGTGCTTGTTTCTCTATTCCCCAATGTTGGAATCAGTGTAATGGTACCACCAATCACTTATTCATTCGCAAAAGATTTATGGTCCTCTACGTTCATCTTAATAACGAAAATTATTTTTGAAAATTGTTTAGTAAAATTGTTAATATACATGTAAGTAATAAATCTGTTATGGGAAAAAAATCTTTATGGAGATATGAATGCCCATAGTGACCAATTTTGACTGTTTGGTGCATAACTCATGAACAAACCGTGTTATATAATGTATTAGCATTTTGAGAATATAGTGGACAAAAGGTGCTTATGAACTTAGTAAACAATAAATCTAAAAAAATATATATATTTTTTGAAGTGATACCAATTATTTTTCTATAAATAATATTTGTTCAAATTTTGAGTTAACATTTGTACAGACGTCTTTGGCTAAAAAGGTAGACTAATAAACTTTAATAATACATATGCAACTCATTGCTAAAGTTCACTATATATGTGAGAGTTATGCCCATATGTCAAATTTGCGGAGCAGGGTAGGTGGGGTTTATGAAGGGGGAGAGACCCCTCTCTTCTCCCCAGGGGAATACATTGATAGTTCGATAATGAGGCAGGATCTTTACTACTTTTAGCGGCATTTGTGATAAAATCTAGAACAAAATTCCTTAGAGCGCTAAACTGGGTTCCCGGACGAACACCCTTAAGAAGTTTTCTTTCTTTGAATCTTTGGTCTTCGGGCTCTGTGGAACTCTTAAGCAGTAGACTTGTGTGTTTGGAAAAGTGATGCTCTCTATTTTACTTTTCTTACAACGAAATCTGTACAGTTCCATAAGCAAATTGGTCCCCACGAATTTTCTCAAGCTGCGAAAGACATAAAATTGCTTGAGTAACTTCATTTTAAAGCTTAAGGATTAAGAATAGCTGGAAATATATCATATATTTGCCTACAAAATTTACCTTAGTAGTGCTACAAGATCCAGTGAGTTTTCAAACATTACAAAGTTTTAATTAATGTCCATTGATTACATATAACAGCTGTCAACCTTTATGATGTTTATGCTAGTGTAAATATTGTGTATTTTCAGTGTGGTTTTAAAACAATTAGATTTTGTTACATCATGAAAAACATCATACAAAACTCATAAATGTTCATAATCTATAGAAACTACGGATTATTTACACTAACATAAACATTAACAGCTGTTAAAAATAATAATACACCTGCATACAAAACCACCATATCGGTGTTTAGGCATTGTTGTTATATTGTTAGTTTTAGAATGTGACAAATGGCTTTACACAATCCTGGGTGTTCGATATTTTTAAGACTACTTGATTTTAACGTTATTATTTTAAGTTTGAAGGGTTTCAGTAAGGATTATACCAATCTGTAAAAATAAACTATAATTATTACAATCTTCGGTGTGATATATATTTTTTACCAATTAAAATATTTGTCCTATTGCATTAAATAGTCCAGGTCACATACTAGTGTTAACGTAATTAATTACTGGCCGAAGGCTGAGGTTGCACGGCTGCAGGTGTGAAACTTACTACCTACTGGCATTACTGAGGCCGAAGGCTGAGGTTGCACGACTGCAGGTGTGAAACTTACTACCTACTGGCATTACTGAGGCCGAAGACTGAGTAACTAAGTGGGGTTAGCATGATAATCGTGTAGGGGTGTTCCCTTGTTATATTGAAATGCTAAAGAAAAAATACTTTCAATTTTATATCGTGTTCAGGTATATTTTAAACAATGTTTGTTTTGATTTGAAAAGAATTTGGTTTTGAGGATTTTCTTAAAATTGAGCCTTTTTATTGTAAAATTTGAAAATGTTATAATACATTGCAATTTCAAGCAAAGTATGACAGGAAAGCCCGATAGAGTACATTTTTAAACTTATAGTTTTTTCAAAACACTTATTTTTTATTGTTGGGTATTGAAGATCTTGAGCATTGTACTTTCCAATTCTGAAGGTAGATTCAAATTCAAAAGAAGAGTAGCTTAAGTTGGATACCTCACTCGAGTAGTTTAAATAAATAATATTTTTCTTTTAGCTATTTTATTTATTTTTTTAAGGTGGTGAAGCAGAAAATGGGGTTTTTACTAAATCTTGAAGGTATATTCGGATTTAAGAGATAATATCTTTTGTCTAAATACAAGTACCGACATGAATTTTATTCATAAAATAATTAAGCGTGTAGTCTCTTAATAGCAAAGCAACAACAAGCCATTCTCTACTATATACTGAAAAAGAAAAAAATTTTAGTTAAGTAGTTCATGTCACTGGAATAAAATATGTGGCATGAAATAATAACATTATTAGTTATAATAAATAATTCTTAGTTTGTTTTTCTCAAGCAGTTTATATTCAGCGAGAGTGTCGTGTAGTTTAGGAAGCTTTTTGTTTATGTTCGTAATAATTCAATTAGCGTATACATGAACAAGGACATGTTAGTTTATAATGAATACAATAGTGAATAATGGAAGCACTTAATTCATGATATAAATAATAAATATCACTCATGTCTGATCACTCTTAACTAAATAACCGAATGACCCTTGATAAATCGTATTAGTTACTATTTATGTAATACTAGTGTTAAGACAGACACGTACTAAGTTTCAGTGTACAGACCTTGTCGATGTATCCCACTTGATAGAGTACACTACCACGTCAGTACGTCAGGGACGCGCGCTCACAACAGACTGCCTGACTCCTGCGAGTTACACCCCCGCCCCCACCCACCACTACACACCTCCCTTCTCTCTCATCACGTGATACGAGATCTGCGTACTGGGTAATATAAAAGTGACACCAAATCTTCTTTCCATTTCTACCCTTTTTACAAGTATCGGAATCAATAGTTGAGTGTTTTGGCAGCGTTTTGGAGCGTCTTCTCTATCTCGGTCCCGATCAGAGTCTTACAAATTGTTTAAAGGGTCCCCCGGCAGTTCATTTGTTATTGGACTGTTAATTAATGACACTTACTCAGGAATGGTTGGCCTTAGTTTGTAACAATGACTACATTCACTCGTCTACAATCATCACACTAATTCGAAATCCATAATGACTCATAGCTTGACGATAGGTGCAATAGAAATGAATGAATAAACAGTTTGATATGTAAATAAAATGCTTTCGTTTAATCAAATGGTGTGTCCCGCCTATTGAACAAGTAAAATTCACCGTAGCTGACTTTTTTCACGTTTAAATTAATTAGATTTAATGTTAGCTGACAATGATAACACACCACGTACATGGGTTTTCACCTGAATCTGTGTGTTACCAGTGATATTACAGTTTCGATAAAATGACAACCTTGTAATTATATCTTATTACAATGGTTTATTAATGGATAATAGTATTATATAATAATCAGTTTTATTATAAACAATCTAATATACTAATATATCAATGGAAAACATGTTATTATTTATTTAAATTATTTTAAAAATATAATTACTGTGAATATTGTAATTAAATTCAGTTTTTTGTTTTTTACATATTGGTATAATCTGTAATCCTTTAAGCTTCAAAACATAATGTTCAAAACAAGTAAACTTATAAATAAATATTGAACACCAGGGTTTTCAAAGCTAAAGCCTTTGTCACAAAATAACAGTTAAAATGCCTTGAAGCTTTGCAGATTCTCTTTTTCTCCAGTCTCTGCACATTCATTATCGCGCCTCCTTTTTAACTAGTAGATGAAGTTGCATTTCCAAAACTAATTTATCGTACACTATTTGTATCCTTAAGCCATAATTATGTACTAAAGCAGTATATCACGAATAGGATTTGTTTGTAATTTCATGTGTATATATCTCGAATTTGTGGATAATCCTTGTGTGTGTCTGAACTGTAGATAAAAATATCTGCAATAGAAAAATATTACTGAGAAATTCTTATTCCATACATACATATAACACGAAAGGACCCTCCTTTATACAGTAGTTTTATGTGTAAATATATCACCGTTTTTCTATTAGTTATTATTTTATTATTTGATAGTTAAAATAAACATGTATTTGAATTTGCAAGAAGATCACATACAACTCAGTATCAAAAAGTCACAATGACTCAACAATGTTGAACACACCTTAATTTAAATTATATTTAAAAATTATTATTATCAACCGTTGTTCATAGGGCTTGTCTTTACCAATTACCAATGGGGCCTGAATTATGGGACTGCTGTAAATATATCACATATAGGTCTAGTTTGCATAGTAGTGTGTGTTTAAACATATCACATATAGGTCTAGTTTGCATAGTAGTGTGTGTGTTTAAATATATCACTTATAGGTCTAGTTTGCATAGTAGTGTGTGTATAAATATATCACATATAGGTCTAGTTTGCATAGTAGTGTGTGTATAAATATATCACATATAGGTCTAGTTTGCATAGTAGTGTGTGTATAAATATATCACATATAGGTGTAGTTTGCATAGTAGTGTGTGTATAAATATATCACATATAGGTGTAGTTTGCATAGTAGTGTGTGTGTTTAAATATATCACTTATAGGTCTAGTTTGCATAGTAGTGTGTGTATAAATATATCACATATAGGTGTAGTTTGCATAGTAGTGTGTGTATAAATATATCACATATAGGTCTAGTTTGCATAGTAGTGTGTTTGTGTTTAAATATATCACATATAGGTGTAGTTTGCATAGTAGTGTGTGTATAAATATATCACATATAGGTCTAGTTTGCATAGTAGTGTGTTTGTGTTTAAATATATCATATATAGGTCTAGTTTGCATAGTAGTGTGTGTGTATAAATATATCACATATAGGTGTAGTTTGCATAGTAGTGTGTGTATAAATATATCACATATAGGTGTAGTTTGCATAGTAGTGTGTGTATAAATATATCACATATAGGTCTAGTTTGCATAGTAGTGTGTGTGTATAAATATATCACATATAGGTCTAGTTTGCATAGTAGTGTGTGTATAAATATATCACATATAGGTGTAGTTTGCATAGTAGTGTGTGTATAAATATATCACATATAGGTGTAGTTTGCATAGTAGTGTGTGTGTATAAATATATCACATATAGGTGTAGTTTGCATAGTAGTGTGTGTATAAATATATCACATATAGGTGTAGTTTGCATAGTAGTGTGTGTATAAATATATCACATATAGGTCTAGTTTGCATAGTAGTGTGTTTGTGTTTAAATATATCATATATAGGTGTAGTTTGCATAGTAGTGTGTGTATAAATATATCACATATAGGTGTAGTTTGCATAGTAGTGTGTGTATAAATATATCATATATAGGTCTAGTTTGCATAGTAGTGTGTTTGTGTTTAAATATATCACATATAGGTGTAGTTTGCATAGTAGTGTGTGTATAAATATATCACATATAGGTGTAGTTTGCATAGTAGTGTGTGTATAAATATATCACATATAGGTCTAGTTTGCATAGTAGTGTGTTTGTGTTTAAATATATCACATATAGGTGTAGTTTGCATAGTAGTGTGTGTATAAATATATCACATATAGGTGTAGTTTGGATAGTAGTGTGTGTATAAATATATCACATATAGGTCTAGTTTGCATAGTAGTTAGTTTGTGTTTAAATATATCACATATAGGTGTAGTTTGCATAGTAGTGTGTGTATAAATATATCATATATAGGTCTAGTTTGCATAGTAGTGTGTTTGTGTTTAAATATATCACATATAGGTGTAGTTTGCATAGTAGTGTGTGTATAAATATATCACATATAGGTGTAGTTTGCATAGTAGTGTGTGTATAAATATATCACATATAGGTCTAGTTTGCATAGTAGTGTGTTTGTGTTTAAATATATCACATATAGGTGTAGTTTGCATAGTAGTGTGTGTATAAATATATCACATATAGGTGTAGTTTGGATAGTAGTGTGTGTATAAATATATCACATATAGGTCTAGTTTGCATAGTAGTTAGTTTGTGTTTAAATATATCACATATAGGTGTAGTTTGCATAGTAGTGTGTGTATAAATATATCATATATAGGTCTAGTTTGCATAGTAGTGTGTTTGTGTTTAAATATATCACATATAGGTGTAGTTTGCATAGTAGTGTGTGTATAAATATATCACATATAGGTGTAGTTTGCATAGTAGTGTGTGTATAAATATATCACATATAGGTCTAGTTTGCATAGTAGTGTGTTTGTGTTTAAATATATCACATATAGGTGTAGTTTGCATAGTAGTGTGTGTATAAATATATCACATATAGGTCTAGTTTGCATAGTAGTGTGTGTGTGTTTAAATATATCACATATAGGTCTAGTTTGCATAGTAGTGTGTGTGTAAATATATCACATATAGGTCTAGTTTGCATAGTAGTGTGTGTGTGTTTAAATATATCACATATAGGTCTAGTTTGCATAGTAGTGTGTGTGTAAATATATCACTTATAGGCCTAGTTTTCATAGTAGTGTCTGTGCATATAGTATTAATTGTTTGTATAAATATATTACCTATGTTACTATTTATCAAACTTTAATTAAAAATTAATCATTACTATTATAATTTGATAAAGCACTTTTACATTTTAAGTCAAACTAAAACAAACAAATATTAACATTTTAATTGAGGTATGAATAGTTTCGTAAATACGTTATGATGAGAAGTATGAGTAGAACCGTCATATCTGGAACTGGCAATACAATGTACCGTAAATAAGAGTAACTGGAGAAGGAAGCAGACACTACAAGATTGTCGTGGCTTTAGATAAGAATACCGTGCATCGTTCACGTACTATTGTGTTTTTTGGGAGTTCTCTTCGTATGGAATACATTTACAAATTAAAATAATAATTAAATGTTGACTTAAAGTTTTATAAGGGACACTCCTGCATATAGGGTATGGAAAATCAAACCTTCAATGTTATTGTAATGAATTTTAATCCTTTTATATTTATTGCTTCATTACTCTGAGGATGTTTACAGTGTTATTATTTTAATCTGCACCTTTTTTTTGATCGAAATTCCGTATCTTTGAATTGATGTGTTTTGTATATGCTCTGGTTTTGTTCTCTTATAATATACAATCACTGAAAACTAAACATCCTAGGACTTATAATGTCGGATCACAGGATTACCAAACAGTGATGGTTATTTTACACACCATCCATCACAGCAAGTAGTCTCAACACAGACCCCCTACCCAAACTACCTCACTCAAGAAGTCAACACTGTGAGCTAGGAAAGAAGTAGTAGATTACGTCTTCCATCGCCCACCCAACCACTTTTCCTGCACGCACAAGGCTTAATATCACCTATCACCACACTTAAGGCACTTAATCACTTAATATTGTTTAATGAACCACTCATTTACCAAAATTCTTTAACTACTTCGATATCACAAAACTCACAGTAAACTTGTAAATAATTTAAATGTATTGTTACATCTTTTATTATAGGCCCTAATAATGTATATTATGAGACGATTTTTATGAACTATTTTTCTTATAGCTTTTTGAGTTATTAGAATGATAATAAAGAAGAAAAAATCAATCAATAAATTATTTTAAAATATTTTTTATGTACATATTTGATCGAATTTAGTTTTGTTTCTTATGTTGTTGCTGTAACTGGTAGCATTTTCATGATGGAACCACTATACAAGTGCTGCCTTAGAGGCCCCATTTATTTCCTTTAGTCTTATATTGTACTTTGTACTTTTTTTACAAAGATGTTGCACTCAGATGTAAGAAGATTATATTATTATTATTATTAATTATGAAAATCTGTAGAAGTAACAGCCAACTGATGTACACGTAGACAAATGTACCTTGTAACAAACCTTTCTAGACGTAATTATATCAATTTAACACGTGGTAAATTTGTTTAACCACTGCAATATTCTACCATAAATGTTTATGTCACACAGTGGAGTTATTGTGAACTGTATTCGTGTTAACCTCCAGTTTTCTAGTAGAATACTGTGATATGTTGTACAATGTGACATTATCCACAACAGTTATTTCTGTTACTGTTACGACCTTAGAGACGACATAACAACTATGGTATAACATAGGATGATATTTTACATCGTACAAGAATTTATAAATGAAGTTATTATATTTAATAAGGAATTGTTAAACTCAGGCTTTTATTTATCACTCGGTTGCACATTAGAGTTTTTATTTTCATATCATAGTATACGTCAATAAATAGGTTTAATACAATTCACTAACCTCATTTTTAATCTAAGGGATGAATATTTTGTCGGACACCACAGTTATTGTGCAGTAAATGATGTGTTGTATTTAATATAAACAGTATAATTACAATATCTAATTACGTATAAATGTCAGATAACATAACGCTACTGGATTTCATTTTATAATTTTCGTTTTATTGTAAATAAATAAAAGTGTTTTTTAATGCTAATTGTAATAGCATATTTATAAACGAAACACAATAAAATAACCAGTATAAAGGTGTATATTACAAATTAATGGATGTAGCTTATTACAAATACTGTTTAATGTTTTTCAAACAGAAAATGTCACATAGGAGAACAATAGTTGTTCATATTTTATAAATATTTCATGTGATACAAAAGTGTAAATAGTGTATTCATTTTAAAACTTAGAGTTTTTACCCTAAATATTCACATTTGCAAAATGAAATAATATGAAACTTTTATTATTACAAAAGGCTATGGTGACTTCTAATGATAGATAACTATTGTATTGGAAAAAAATGTAAGTTTACATATTTGTAAAACTATAAAAGAATAAGATTAGATAGCATTTTAATTAATATGCTGGATCAATATTCAATTTACTGGATTTGGTTAAGTATTTTTCTAAGATTTATTGCATTCAAGATGTGCATTCAGTATGTGCCAGTTTACTGAATAAAAAATTTTTTTAGTATCCACATCATGACGTCCATCTTATCCCTTCCAAAAACATGCTGGATAATGGATCTGAAAAGTGTCGTGAGAGTATTTTCTTGTAATTTTGTACATATAAATATTTGTTACCAAGAATTTTTAAGTAATTTTGTTATATGCAAATAATTAACAATAATACTGTAAAAATTTCAATATAATTCTCGTATTGGATGATAGTTTGAACAGTCTATATATATTGTAATAGAATTCTTACCAACTGATCCCTTTTTATGTTTAGAAACGCAAAGTTTTCCTAACCTCAAAACTACAAAGTCTACAAACTTGAAGCATATGTTTGTATTGTGAAACAAGATCCAGTAACTATCTCATGCGGGAAACAATTGCTCCACTCTTCCCGAGGCAACAAGGCAGTATTCCTTGGAGAGTTTCCAATACGTTGAATGATCGAAAAACAAGGATTGCATTATTGAAGAAGGAAATATTGTTATTTACTTAAAGTCACAATTTATCATAACGTATTTTGAAATGTTTTATTGAATACGAGGGAATTCTATTAGGGCACGATGAGTGCACATGTTATATTACTCGTAGTCTTGTTACTTACAAGTATTGGGGCTTCCAAATATTGGGCAAATTAATTACTAGACCAATAACTAAACAGCTTGCGGTGTGATTTGGAATCTGAACCACGTGAAATGAATGTTAGATATTGACTAGCTTATAGATAGGAGATTGATTTTGACGGAAGAAGAGGTTCAGATTAGTCATCATCAGTCAACACAGATATCACAGGCTTAACTGGCATGACAATGACTATTGATCATCTGAGTCGTGTGTAATTCCCATGAGGCCGCGGGCCGAGTTGCACAAAGGGGCTAAAAGTCAGAGGTCCTTGGCGAGGCCGCAGGCCGAACTTTCCCCACGATGGTAGTGAGTGACGGGGTTGGAACGCGAAGCGTGCAGGAGTGTCCCCTAGAAAAGCACTTCTCGACATCCTACCCCCATCATTTGTATCCTTGAATTAAAGCTCTTTGTCTGAAACGACCAGGAAAATTCACAAAAGTATATTGATCTGTCATCACTTTAAACGTCTAAAAGTTATTTAGTCGTTTTTATTTTTTTTATTTATAAAGTACTTTATTGTCATGCTCTTTTAGACATGATATCTTTATTTAATTTGATAGAGGGTGATGTATTGATTGACATCTATAAGTCAAGTGATTGACAACCTAACTAAGATTATGGTGTTGGTCACACAAGGCTTAGATTAAAGTACGGTACAGAACATATAAGGCTCGATTTATTCGTACTTGGTTTCAATAATAAAGAGCTAGGTGAAGGTAAATACTTACTAACATGTACCGATATGTATACATTGTGATATTACCAGTCAATTGTCTCCTAAAAATTGCTAGTTTTCAGGTTGGCATGTGATAGTCAATAAACACATCCATGCGAAGTACTGTCTCTCGGAAGCCGGCTTTGCTAGTTGTCAAGTTGGAATGTGTTATTCAATAAAAACATCCATGCGAAGCACTGTCTCTCGGAAGCCGGCTTTGCTAGTTGTCAGGTTGGAATGCGATATTCAATATTCACATCCATGAGAAGTACTGTCTCTTGGAAACCGGCTTTATTTACAATATAGTGCGTAATGACAGTTACATTTCAGCTTATTTTTCTTTTAATAAAATTACTATCCTAAGGATGTGTTCATATTTGCTTTCAAAAAACATCATTTCATGGAAATCTTATACCATCATGTATCACTCTGTAAAAAAAACAATGATAACTCCTCATATGGGAAAAAAGGTAAGAGGGGTCTATAAATGTACCAGGAAAAGTCAGGTCTAAGAAGCCATCTTTAACGCTTAATGGTGGTGGCTTCCAAACTACCACAAGTGACAGGGCAGGTGGGCTGCTTGCAAGGACGGGAACGCTCACAATATCACCAGAACAGAACCCCGGTCGAGGGCATTTGCAAATAGTATGCAACATTAAGAACATTTTTAAAGAGTTTTATATGTTTCATTGTTTTATATATACATAAATTTTAACTTCTTTTAAATTACTGTCCTAGTGAGTTACATTAAAATATTTATTTAGTGATTTTCCCAACACTGACATCTTACTGTAATTTACAATAAACAATTATGTGTTAGTTGTTTTCCTGTTTAGAGAGTCACTAATAAGAGAAGCTTGGAGGTAATATCAGTCGATTAACATTACATATCTTTAATGAGTGATTATCATGGAAACAACACTATTTGGGTAAGATTACATAGTTAATGATTGAAGCAAAACGAAAGTTATCATTTAAAAACTCAATTACTAAATTTTTATATTTTAAGTATCATAGATTTGAAGTATACTCAATTGTTGCAAACGAATAAGGAAATTATATAAATGACATAATGATAGTTATTCATGGGTGCCCATTAAAGTGAGAAACAGTTGAACAGAAACAAAGAGAGTTTATTAGTTTCTAAGTTGTAACTAAATCATATCTTGCTCTTTACATCAAATATATATCTTTAAAAAAAAACAAAACATATCAAATAAATTTTAATTTACTTCAAAGTGCAATGTGTAATAATTTATTAACATCACAGAATGATAAAAGCAATAAAAATAATAAAATATTAAGGATATAATTGCACTTACAAGTTGGGAAATCAATAAATCAAACATTGTATCTTATTGATATCAGTTGTTCTATTTATAGTTTAAAATACATATTAAGTACATCTCAATTCAATTTAAAAGTGTCAAGACCAATTGAAGCTGAAAACAGATTAGCAAAGCATTTCCCATTTAATTACTCCTCCTCTTTTATATATTGCCCTTAATTTATGAGAATTTTCTATATTATATAAAGAAGAGTATTCATTTAAAGAAACAACAACATAACCAGCATTTCATACAACAATAACAGTAAGTTTAAATTGTTATTTTATTGGGAACTAAGGGTGTATTAAGGACAAGATGCCTTGAAACTGTGAATAATGAATGGAAGAGGGAAAGACGAGACGAATGCAGGAATTGTTGTTAGTCCTTTGACAAAGACCTTTAGATTTGTGTTACTCTAGTAAATCCTTTGTTGTTGATCTATGTACACACTTTTCATAATTTAACAGTAATCAATGATGTACTTTTTCGGTTGAAATGTTCGTTCATTGTCTAATATTTACAGCAAATAAATGAAGTAGTTTTCCATGTAATACTCACCAAGCAAACTTCATTAATTTTGTCGTATATGGGATACAGCTATATTTTTACACACCTACCCAATCCTACACCTACAGTGGTAGTGATCTTAAACCTTATTTTTCAACAAAATAAGGATTTAAACTTTAAAATAACAATAATTTTATGTTTCTTTGAGAGTGTTTGGCCATGTTGTTTATTTATTAAGATATTTCTTATTTTCTCAGAGATTCTTATTCCTAAGTCGGTTCAAGATTGGATACTCTGATCACTACATTAATAAGCTTATAATGGTGAGATAGATTCGACAACAGAGGAAGATTATTTAACTGGAAAATGCCATAATGTTCCTTTTGGTTACCAATTGTTCTGGGCACTTATTAATTCAGTAAATATTTATTTAATTTGTGTTTAGTTAAAAAAACCTGATATAAAACTATATTATATAGTATATTCTCATTCTTCAAACTTAAAAGTAATAGGGTTTTTTTTTTTTTTTTTTTTTTTTGTAAAATAATAAAAGAGAACGCGAATGCATAAAATAAATTCTTGCTTCATATGACAATCAAACTTGAACTCCACTTTATTTTTTAAATCAAACCGTTATACTCACGAAACGTGAGATATATCTTACAAACGTACTTACAAAATATATTAGACCGTAAATTCGTTTACCATTCAAACAGCAACAATATGGAGGACAGAAGTGTCTTCTTTACGTTATCATGTATAATATTGTAAATTCCACTTTACTTATCAGTCAAACAGTTTATTATAAGCTGAGGAAATCATATTTTATGTTTTCACATCATATGTGTCTAAGGGTTAGTAGTTGGGGACGAGAAACATCGTTCATATTGCAGGAACATGTGCTTTGCCGCAACAGTAGTGTTTGTGGCAATACTTTAGAAATATTATCTTTAAAACAGGGAAATAGTTTGCAGAATATATTAATATACGGATTTAAATAATGTTATCGACAAAATTATACTTCGATTAGTATAAAATAGTTTATTAATCACAAATATACATATTATTAACCATGGTAAGTTTGTAGAGATCGTAGAGATATGGGCGAATATGAGGAGTGAATGAGTGTGATGAGTGTAGATGAACGAATGTAGTCATTGTTACTATCTGAGTTCGACTTAGCTCAGAAAATACTATTCATTAATAACCCAATAATCAACTATGGGACCTACAGCTTTACGTGGAATCCGAACCACGTAGTGTTTGTCCGATTTTCAGCTAACTGACAAGTCTTGACATTCTGTTCTCTTCCCTACACAACATCCGAACCTTGACTAGCATTCAACATGGCCACTCCAGACTTCTCTAGTAGTGTCTACATTGATAATAACCATTGAGCGGAAACCGTGTCGGTATTAAGATGACCGAGCATGGAACCTATCGCCTACAATCTCCCAAACACTTTGTCCCCAAGTAGCTGGGCTACAGCACTGCGCCACCTGCGCCGACATTTAGTTTATATACAGAATCAAAATATTTACCATACATTAATTAAAACAAAAATGGTCTGAACTGGTATAACAAATTATTTTGTTATTATTGTGGCCAAATATTTAAAAAATGTTGTATATTCTAACTGTACTATTTCTACATTTGAAAATTACTAATAAACCTCAGTTAAACGATACAAAGTGACTAGTCCATGACATGGTCGAGTACTTCCTGAGTGGAGATGAGTGAAAGTTTTTTACTCATTCCAAAATTGACATAGGATTAAGAGCTATTTAAATTATTAACTACTTACAATTTAGCAATATACATTTGTATTTTATTTTAATTTCCCCTGATTTGGTGTTTTTTCAGTGTTAAACCCTTGTTTATTCGTAAATTTTGAAAAATATTACGTTCGTCTGTTGAATATTGTGACCGCAATGCCAGTGTAATCACTGTTCTGGGTTCTTTCGCAGCGAGTCGTGATGTAGTACAATTACCTCTCAGTTAACAACCAAATGTTAAGATCATAAATACTGACAGAATACCTATAATAATTAAAACCTATAGTTCACTTACTGTTCATTTCATATAAAGGTTAGAACGACAGTAAATTTGGTAGATCAGAACGTCAATTCTGATCTGTGTTAGGAGGTAGCAAGAAACATTTAGGTAAAGACCTGGTGTTTTAAACCAAGTACCCGATTCTCAACACTTAAATATTGTATTATTATAACAGTTTTAGATTTTTATATTCAATACCACCCTTTTAAATACTTTTAATCACTAACCCAAACACTCATATACAAAACCAAAATTAAAAGTGTTTAGTATTCTTCGCCTAATGTTAAAGGATTATAAGATTACATTATTTATTATTTGATTATCTTAAATATATAAAGCTATTTAATATTATTTTGTATATATATTTTTTTTTATTTAAAAAAAGGAGAGGCCGATCTTCTTCTCGACCTTACTCTGCCCATTCCTCATGACTATTGATCTCTGAGAGGAACTTATATAAATATAGTATAAAAGGAATTATAAAGGATGAATATAATATAAAAGACTAATGAGATGTTTCTCTCATGGTTCAAAACACCAAGAGGCCAAGCTATATAAGTTTATTAGGACCCCTGCCTCCATCAACGGCCAATTATTTTACCCAAAACTTGTCCACAGGTTCCCGACATATCTGTTAGATAATGAATGTCCTGCATTATTTTAACTAGATTGAATTTATCAAATTCCTACTTCTCAAGTATAAGATTGTTTACTCTTGATTAAGCACATAAATAGCGATAAAATTCCATGTGTTAATGATTTAAACGTTTTTTTTTTTAAGCGATAAAAAGTTAATATGGCCATTTTCATCGGTAACTAATTGGTTCATTAGAAACAAATTGAATTTTCTTATAATAATTGAAGTAACTTATAATAGTATTTATGGCTGATGTTTATCAGGTAAATGTTCAGGAAATATTTTATTGTATTCCTTTCAGTATACACTTTCACCTGTTTTAGGTTTAATATATTTTTCAGTCAATTAAAAATATTTTTCTTACGCAGTAAAAATGTATTTTAAATAATACAATTACCAGTTTTTAACTCATACCACAGTAGTTTCTAAATTGTGTCAGTTGAAGTGGGTTTAACTAAATGTTAAAATTGATATTTTTTATTTAAAATATTAGAAATTGTAGTTTAAAATAAAACATTAAATCAATTATAGTGAGAGATTATTTGACAATTATTTACAGTATTTAATGATTAAAAATATTTTAAAGCATAAAACTATCATCACATATTATTATATATTCATTCCACTATTCAATGTAACTTTAATTTAAAACTATATTTCAAAAACATAAGGAAAGTGCGGGGTCATTATTCTCTTTTCAGATACTTGAAAAATGAGAATCTGTTGACAAAGCACTGACACAGGAATACTTTCACTGGCAGGCTCAATGAAGCCGTTCTTTTGTCAGCAGAAACAAATGGCTTTGTTACATAAGCTAGTGTAATTTTGCCTTCACCTTGGGTTTCAGTTTCTCGTATATCTTGAAAAGTAACAAACTCAAAAAAGAACTGTTCAAATGTGTATAGCTAATAAATGTTATTGGTTATTTCTACTACTGTTCACAAATACAAAACATAAATTAATAGGATTTGGTTCTTTTTTTTTACTTCCCTCGCCAGTTCACGTGTATGTAAACATGAGTGTAAACTTTATCATGCCACACTAGCGACCAAGTCATTTTCCAGCAGTGACAGAAATAAAAACAACCGAAACAAATTGAACAGGTATTTGTTGGACTCTCACCTTTCAGTAGTACTTCTTAAATGAATCCAGGCTGTTGGTTGAACCAGTTCATTTCGTTTCAATTTATCTTTGTTTAAAATCTGCAATGTGTCTATGTATGTGTGTGTATCTTATAATGTAGGTTTTGTATTTCTCGCAGACGTTGGTTTTAAATCTTTGCATTTAATTTCAGTGGAGACATTGTGTATCCCCTTGTTATAATTGTTTTACTAAGAAAGTAAGAATCCAATGAAAATTCCAACCACACCACTGTTTCCTTGTTTAATTGTACGTTATGACATATTCATTTGTAAACTGTATTATACATTTAATAATGTTTATCCTATTCGGAATAAAATAAGTATCACTATTTTCTTTAAACTGTATCATTTTATACTTTTATTACACAAAGACCATCAATATGTCGTATTAATATTTTGATACGTATTTGACAGGAACGTGTTCTATAAGTTTTATAAATTTCAAAATGTTATCTTACCAAGAAAAATAGTTACTATGAACTTGCAAAAAAACGTTGTCTAGACTTCAATAAGTCTTAAATGTATTTCCGATTTTTAATGAAATCTAGTTAATATTCCGATAGTTTTTTTTTTTTTTTTTTTTTTCCAATTAGGGAAACAATTATTAAACCTTTTAATAAAACGTAAACATGCATATGTCATAACGTATAATTAAAGGAGGTAAACTGTGGTGTGATTGTATTCCTCAAAGGCCTCTTACTTTGTCAGTAATAAACATCAAACTCGGGTACACTTACTTTCTGCTCCGACAGTAGGCTGTACTTTGAGAGAGTTATTGATTGGATTGTGTTTACTTAATGGTCAAAAAGTTGGCAATTTAAGTAAAGGTGAATACTGTACTTCCAAGTTATCGGAAACTGATATTGAAGTGGGTCCGGACAAATATTGGAGCTACATTTGAGGTAAACTGTAGAGGCCTTTGAGTTCAGAGAAACCACCACACGCAGCAGGGAACTGCTGTCAACATGATATGACTCTAGATATCCATGATTCCAATGCCATTAGATATCTATATACCTCTTGAATTGATTCAATTAAGATTTAAAGCGTAAAGTATTTGATAAAAGGTTTATTACAATAAATTTCATTTTCCCCCCTTTTTTTACCGTTACATCATACTAAAAGAGTACATAAAATATTTAACGAAGTGAAAAATATGTATTTACACGCACAAACTGAGATTTAAAACATCTAATTTTATGTTCTAACACTTTCAAAATTACATGTTTCTTTAATTTATAACATTTAATTTTTATAAAAAAACAGCTTTTGATATTTTAGTTGCAATGTTTACGATTGATTATTTCTATATTCAGTAATGTAGATTCTAGTTTATAATGGCCAGTTATACTTAACAGGGTAGTTTAACCTTTATTCTACAACGAAATTCTCTATACACTTAATTAAAAAATGTATCATGTTTCCCCAACATTATTATTTTAAGGTATGGAGAAGTTAGGTCCTATATAGATAACATAACCAACTTATATAGACTCAAAAAATAATAATAATAATAATAAATTCGTTCGTAATTTTTCATGAATTGAACTTTGCGATTATTTTCAGACCAAATATAACAGTATTTGAAGTTAGTTTTTCAGACATATTTAAATTAAATGACAATAAATTATTTCATATATGAGACGTTCTAATTTTAATATAAGAAGAGTAAATTTCAAATATTGACTGAAAATGCACGAGCCTCAACAATATATTTTAAACAAAAGTAAATGATATTTAAAAGCATGTTAGTATATTATGTTTTTGTGGCTTTTTTAGGTGCATACACAATACATATTTAATACATATAAGATATAAATATATAAAATAAATTTAAAATCTAGAATTTAGTATCATATGTTTTAAATTATCATATTCTAAATCTTTGTAAATTAGGCATTTTTTTTTTAATTTATAACACGTTAGAGTATTCAAGGCACACCAAATCCGATTTATAACTGTCATTCATATTTAAATACGGTCGCAATACTATATGGAATACGCTTATTGGTTTATTGTTCTGTGGAAATCACGGGTCATATCTGCCCGCCCCCTCCCATGATTGGTGCACCAACCGGAGAGCAAAACAGAAAACAAATTTTTTAAATACCGAAAGCATTGAAAAGTGTGGGATAGGATTTAAATTAGGAAATATAGTTATTAAAAGGTCGAGTTTAAAATTTTTTGTTGCACAATCAAACCATTGACAATAAAAACAGTAATTTGATTACATTTAACTAGAATGCTATTTGGTAAAACAAAAGGTAATAGTATATTTCATAACAAGAGTGGAAAGTGGGTTTTTGCATGTTCGAGACCATATGTTTGAAGTGCGAGACTTGTCGAGCACTTCAAATGGTCGAGAACATACAAAACACTTTCACTCGAGTTTTGAACGATACTTTTCACTACACTACGGAATAAAAACTCATTTTTGGAATGTCAACTGTTTATTAAATTAGAAACATGTTTTAAAAACAGGTGTTGTTGACTGTGGAAAATTTTCGGTTGAAAACAATGTTACTTTCGGTAGTAAACAATAGACAGCTGTTGAAAATACGATGTTTCGCAGGTTGTAAACACATAACGAAAACAGCTGAACTCATAGTAGTGTAGTGAAAAAATTATTATGTGTGACTGCTTTTAATAAGTGTGATACAATTTTATTAATATATTTCCTTTGTTTACTTTCAAATAATGTCATAATGTGGATGAGTTGATTTAATTCAAATAATATTCAATGAATATAAATATTTAGATCTTTAAACTGTATTTAGTGACAATGTAGCAAAGTTTGAAACCTCCACACGAATATAACTACGTAATTTGATATACATTAACAACTGTAGTGTATAAAATAAGGTAGAAAGAACTAACTAAAAGTTTTAAACATTTAATAGATAAGTAAAACTTATACCGAGTTCATCCTTTAAAGATATACTCCGTATATTCGCCAGCATCACCTTGCTATGTATCCCTGTTTCACAAGATTTATGGTTCTTAATTAATGTAAATATATAACACCAGGTTCTCATTATCACTAACAACTGGAGTTTGTGCTCTCAAACCCCACCCCCAGGTTCTCTCTATCACTAACACCTGGATTTGTGCTCTCAATCCCCCAAACCCAGGTTCTCTCTATCACTAACACCTGGATTTGTGCTCTCAATCCCCCAAACCCAGGTTCTCTCTATCACTAACACCTGGATTTGTGCTCTCAATACCCCAAACCCAGGTTCTCTCCATCAATAATACCTGGAGTGTGTGCTCTCAATCCCCACCCCCAGGTTCTTTCTTATCACTAACACCTGGATTTGTGCTCTCAATCCCCCAAACCCAGGTTCTCTCCATCAATAATACCTGGAGTGTGTGCTTTCAATCACCCACACCCAGGTACTCTCTATCACTAACACCTGGATTTTGTGCTCTCAATCCCCCACACCAAGGTTCTCTCTATCCCTAACACGAGAGGTTTACTATTAATTCCACAACAAAGGATTTCTCGGGCACTGACACAAGGAACCTTTATTCTGAATCCCCCACCCAGGATAATATCAATCACAAACACGAGTGGTCCTTACGCCTGAATACTGGGTCCCACATCCTAGGTACTCGCTATAACTAACATGAGGGGTCTTTACCATAAATAACATACCCAAAATACTCTTTTTCACTACCATCAGGAGCCATTGCTCGGAATCTCACCCCCCTCATACTCTATATAAGAAATAACACCTAGGATTTAAGTCTCACATCTCAGGTACTCTCTATCACTAATACCATGGGTGTTAGCTCTGAAATGTACATCCCAGATTTCCACTATCACTGACACCATGGGTGTTAGTTCTGAAACCCACATCCCAGATTGCCTCTATCACTAACAGCATGGGTGTTAGTTCTGATATCTACATCCCAGGTTGTCTTTATCTCTAACAATATAGGTGTTAGCTCTGAGACCTACATCCCACGTTGTCTCTATCACTAACACCACGGGTGTTAGCTCTGAAATCCACATCCCAGATTTCCTCTATCACTAACACCATGGGTGTTAGTTCTGAAATCCACATCCCAGATTGCCTCTATCACTAACAGCATGGGTGTTAATTCTGAAATCCACATCCCAGATTTCCTCTATCACTAACAGCATGGGTGTCAGTTCTGATATCCACATCCCAGGTTGCCTCTATCACTAACACCACGGGTGTTAGTTCTGAAACCCACGTCCCAGATTGCCTCTATCACTAACACATTGGTGTTAGTTCTGATATCCACATCCCAGGTTGCCTCTATCACTAACACCACGTGTGTTAGTTCTGAAACCCACATCCCAGATTGCCTCTATCACTAACACATTGGTGATAGTTCTGATATCCACATCCCAGGTTGCCTCTATCACTAACACCACGGGTGTTAGTTCTGAAACCCACATCCCAGGTTGCCTCTATCACTAACACCACGGGTGTTAGCTCTGAAATCAACATCCCAGATTGCCACTATCACTAACAGCATGGGTGTTAGTTCTGAAACCCACGTCCTAAGTCGCCTCTATCACTAACAGCATGGGTGTTAGTTCTGAAATCCACATCCCAGGTTGCCTCTATCACTAACACCAAGGGTGTTAGCTCTGAATCCTACACAACGGATACTCTCTACAACCAGGGATTCTCTGAATGATTCATTTGTTCACAATGCTATATTTCATAATTATATACTAATCATATCGAATATTTATTTGTTTGTAGGTTTTCAAAAATGTACTTCGAAGTTACTAAATAATATGGCTTATGTGTTTATTAAATAAAATCATATTCAACATGCCTTGACACTCAGAATGTAAGCGTATGGACGATGAAATATGATTTTAATAACATCTTTCGTCTAAATCATGTAATAAAGTGCATATTTACTGACTAGCTGGTACCCGTGCTTCGCAACGGTGAATAGTAGTAAATTTCTTTGTTACTGAATGTATGTAGGCTTACAAAACACATAGTATATAATCAAATAGCATAAATTAAGAGCATATAATACAAAATCATAGAATCAGTAAAGTGTCAACAATGATGTATGACTATTATAATTTTATAAACTGTTTCCTCAGATTAGGTGTTTAGAACTTCCCTGTACACAACATTCTTGGTTTTGCCGCATGGCTGAAGGATGACCAGGTTGTCAGGGGAACTAACCCTAGAACACGTGACATAAAGCTGTCCATGAGAGAAACAATAATTCCTGAGATCCACACCAGCCAGTTTCAAACTCTGTCCCTGTGCTTTATTTATAGTCATTGCATAGCACAACTTGACGGGAAACTGCAGACGTTTGAACTCAAAGTGGTAATCTGATGGGATGAGAGGGATCCGGGGGATGAAGACAGTTTCTCCTTGACTAATGCCTGTGAAAATCGTGGTTTCAATGATATGTTTGTGTAGAGTCTTCACTTGAAGCCTGGTACCGTTACACAGTTTTGGAGGGTTTAAGTTGCGCAACAGAATTATTGGAGATCCTATCTTGAGGCTGAGAATGTGTGGTGGTATTCCAGGTGGTTCTAATCTAGAGTATGCAAGAACTCTACAGGGTAATGAACGGCATCTTCAGCGTCCAAAACAGAGTCAACAGATTCATACGTTACAACCTTAGTTGGCAGCTTTTTCAACATAAAGTTGTTTATGTCGTTGGCTGACTCATTAGTTGGAGTAAGAATTGCTCTTTCTTTAAGCCACGAAACACAATTCACTCCCGCTAGATTAATGTTAGGGTATATTCTGTCTGTCAAACTAATCAGGTCTCCTACCACAGTGCAGAGGTTGTCAGGAATAGTTATTCTTCCCTCATCTTCCAAGAACAGGCCGTCACCAATTTGAAGCAATAAGCTTGCAAATGCCTCCGCCTTCAAGTCACTGTGTAGGTGAACTCTCATGTTAACTTTCAAGGACAGCACTTTGATATTAGGCCATAAAAAAGATGATTTAAGACAGGCATTTACTTCATCTGCACGTGTTCCTTTTGGCACAACAGGTAAGGTCTGTCTGAAGTCACCTGATAAAAGCACTGTAACTCCACCCATTAGGCATAATATCTTGGAGTGTCATGTTTAGAACCTCAATGCCTCCCTTATGAGCCATGGTGCATTCATCCCCCACGATAAATTTTGCTTCTCGGAGCACATGTGCCATGTCACTCTGCTTGGAGATGTTGCACTGTGGTGACTCAGCATGATTAAGATTTAGAGGCAACTTGAAAGTAGAGTGTGCTGTCCGCCCTCCTTCAATCAACGTAGCTGCAATGCCTGACGAAGCAACGGCAATGGCAATGTCCCTTTGGATCCTAATTCTTGCCAGTAATAGATTTATTAAGAATGTTTTTCCAGTACCACCAGGAGCGTCGAGAAATAAAAACTGACCGGAATCAGAAGAAATGCTGTGAATGATTAAATTGTATGCTTCCCTCTGTTCTTTATTTAATTTTGGAACATTTACAGCAAGTGCTTGAGACATATGTGCGTTATCATAACAAAGTTCATTCAAGTACATAAGGTTATTAACAACAGTTGTTGGCTCTCGGGAAGGTGATGGAAGTCCACATTGTGAGAGTGTTTTACCTGACATGGTTATAATCTCGTAATATCCTCAAGAAGTGTAAGACATTTATTGTAAATAATGTCACTTATCAATTGTGTATTTCCGCCATCTCTCGCCATTTGCCATTTAATGTCTTCTGCAAGTGTGTCTCGATATTTCTGCCACAATTTTGTAGGATCTCCTACTTGGCAGAAAACCAGCATGATGGCAAACAATTCTCGGATTTTGGTTGGAGAGTCAGAAATGGAGGCTACTTCGAGAGTACGGTCCCAGTGACCATCGTCTTCCAGCAAACCAAGTGCTTTACATGTTGCCTAAAATGTTGGATATACTACTCCTTCCACAGTTTTAAGGGAAATAAATGATGTGGGGCCACTGACTTTATATAATAGGAGGCGTAAATAGTAGCACTCAGTATTTCCCGGATGAACAGTGTATACTTTCCAAAACTTGATCTCTCTTCACCCCCGGATAACCCGACACGGGCTTACCTTGTTTCCTCCTGCAGAAATTGTTGTTTTTCCATAGGTAATAATTTGGGACTTCCACATACAAAAGGGTTTTTGCAAAGGCATCAACTTTGCATAAGTCAAAGAAGGCCAGAAATGTTGTATTATGAGGATTATTTATTTTCTGAAGGAGATTGTCCGTAGTAAAATAAACTCTCTGACCGTTTTCTAGATGTACGGATAACAGGTGGAAACCTCTCGTGTATAGGGAAACAGAGAATGCGCCAGGCTGCCTCAGAGCTGCTGATGTATCGTCCTGCCTCGTACCTCGCCACCTCATCCAGATCTTCCACGGTGAACGCTGCCTGGTCAGAGCCTTTGTTGACGTACTTGCAAATGTTTTAATTGATTGAACTGAATTACAGTACTCAACATTAATGTGTGCCGTGAAGGTCCGAGACAGGACAGGATTGTATGGCACCACCCACCGATTGTCGAGATCAATACACCTTATGTTAACGGTGAAACCACCATCTGCCGGGGACCGCCTGCGATAAAGGGGATAGCCATCCTCACCAGATTGAGTTTCCTTCAAAAGTGGTCGGGGGTATTTCTTGGAGCAGGCTCCATCAATCATGCAAGGTGAGGTCTTGTTGAGAAGTCCACATGGGCCGTGAATCATTGTTGTCTTGACAATATCATGGAGGGTTGGATCTAAATTGGGATCAGGTATTTCAGCTCTTATTATTTTATCTATTTTATTAGGCCTTATTTTTTCTACCAGCCACAGTAGGATATGAACGTGGGTTAGTCCTAGTTTTTGCCATTCAATTGTGTACATGTAACACCTGGTAACGCCGAAGATGCAACCTTTAGTAAGGAGCTTAATCATTTGCTTCACCTTAATATGAAAGACCCTTGCTATTATGTCATGTCTATGGTGAGACTGTTGTCCTTGTCTCAATACATTTACGATGTCTGGCCATTTCGGATTACAGGTAAATGTAATAAACAAATCTGGCCGCCCGAAATGGCGCACATATGTCATAGCATCTTGTGTTCGCTCATGCATATAGCGGGCACCTCCAGTGAAAGATGATGGCAGGACAATCATCTTGCCAAGATCTGATAACTGTACATCCGTTTTTGTCATGGCATCCTTTAGGTGCACATACTCATCACTTCTTAACTTTTTTTGATTAAAACGAATCCGATTAAGTCTTTCAGTCTCGATCTTTGCATACATGTCTACCAGAAATTGGTTGAAGAGGTTACGGAACAACAGTATGTAGCATTGCTGCCCATTACGCTCCATTGTACTGTAGCTGTAAAAGTCAGCCGCAGATACGGTCTTCTTGAGAGGAGCCTTGGTCTTCGGATCATGCTGGGGTATATTGATTTGATATCCATCTTCTCCACGGCAGAAAATCAAAGGGTATTGGAGAGCGTCATAGGCACGGTGCGTCTCGCTGATCCGTATCAAACTGTTGTCTCTGCCTTTGATAACAATGTCTCTCTTCTCGAAGTTTTGGCCAACAATGACAACTGCAATTTCTCTATTCGTGGGGGCATTATATCGACCTCTGTGCTCTCCAGAAGGCTTTTTAATGGCTTTAATTAACACTTGGAAATCCTTCTGGTCCTGAGGAATAGAATCAACTGCAACTTTAAAATCCAGTATATATTTGTTGTGTTCATGGAGCAGTTTTTGCAGTTGGGTTACCAGTTCAGCATTGACACCATTGTATATACCACAGAGCATGTTTCTCTCGGTGTCATTATCACCAACAAAATAAATCTGGAGAAATGATGGCTGCTGTTGAGGTTCTGGCAACAGGCACCCTATTCTGTGGTATACCTGCCCTTGCACCTTAAATGTTGGCATAAAGTTACCTTCCTTTACATCTTTGCCTCCAAATGATGTCATTTGGAAGCATCCATTGTATTTTCGGGCAGAAGAAAGAAAATGCTCCGCCATTGGATGCTGATGAGTGAGGAGACTGTGTAAGGGCTCAGGGTAGGGCTCAACGGACGGGAGCTGGACTTTTCCGTTTTTGCAGCACATTCCAGGTGCCTCATCGTTCCACTTAAGCGCAGAGCACCATACACAGGGAGATCTAGATCCGAGAGTAACAACCTTGTCGTTAGAATAATTAGTCTGAAGGTCATATTCAAACCCGCTCATTGACTTATTAGTCCAAGGCTTAGCTGCATACTTTTCAACTGCCTTTCTGTTTACATCGGGATTATTAGCTGCATACTTTTCAGCTGCCTTTCTATTTATATCAGGGTTATTTGCTGCATACTTTTTAACTGACTTTCTATTTACAATAGGGTTCTTTTTTACATAATTTGTATTAGCTTCCTTTAATTGTTTTGATCTTATTGAATTTGAAAATCTTTTTCTACGTTTTTGTCCTCTTCGCCCTGTAACAGGTGTTGAAGATGTAAAAGTTTCGTTGGGCTGTGGCACAAAGCACGAAGAATTCGGATTACATTCAATTGGATCATTGATGGTCGGTTGTTGATGACCAATTCCATTGTCGGACTGTTGTGCCAACGGAATCAAAACGTCATGGTATGTGATGCCCCGTGAACCGAACTCGGTTGATTCCTTGAATGGCTTCCCCAAATTCAGCACGAAGGATGCCATTTTGGAATACCTCTAACTTAAATGTGAATATCTCCCCAGCCGCCTTAAGCTCGCAAGTATTTCCAAAGGTGTATGGCCGGGACATTTCAGCAATGTACTCCAGTCTGTTAATATATGGGACTCCACATGCATCCTCAGTGAATTCCTGTAGCCTCTGCCAATTTATAGATACATGATTTACAATGTCGGCCCGTATTTGTGCAGACCTTGATAAATCTCCATAGATCAGAAATCCAACGAAAATAATAGGCAAGCGCCGTCACCGGGCATCTTAACCAATCGGTGCGGAACCTGTACTCCATTAATGGAAACTATTTCTTCACTCATCAAACAGTTTTTGTTCAAAGTTTTAATTCTAAAAAAAAAAAATGGGTGTGCGTCGGACCACACGGTGGAAGTTATACTTCTTTGGCCATTCTCATACACCCACTCACGCACACAAACAGACAGGATATATAAATGAAATATAAGAAGTAGATAAAATCTGCTGGTTTTAGACCCAGTTTTAGACTCAGTAGTGAAATAGTACAGGAAATAGACTCACTTTTACCTTTGGACCCAAGATGGCGGCGGTCACGTGACCAGATCCAAGATGGCGGCGCCCATTTCCCGCCAAATTTTCTAACCTCACTTTTCCTAACCTCAAATTTCCCACCAAATTCCCAAATTTCCCACGCTTTTCCCGGAATTCCCCAAAATTCCCGATTTTCCCCCAAATTCCCGATTTTCCCGAAATTA
The DNA here is from genome assembly GCA_035578905.1 of Stictocephala bisonia. Lineage (NCBI taxonomy): Eukaryota > Metazoa > Arthropoda > Insecta > Hemiptera > Membracidae > Stictocephala > Stictocephala bisonia. The sequence goes on from JAQJVL010003333.1 coordinate 39,401, forward strand.
CCTTACTTTTTCCCCAATTTTCCCGATTTTCCTCCAAATTCCCAAATTTCCCTCCAAATTCCCACATCATACTATATGAAATTCACTGTTAACCTTGTTATACTATATAAAATGCACTTTTTTGTCCAATATGGCGTCTTTTTCCATGTTATATTATATAAAATTCACTTTTTTGTCCAATATGGCATCTTTTTCCATGTTATACTGTATAAAATTCACTTTTTTGTCCAATATGGCGTCTTTTTTCATGTTATACTATATAAAATTCACTTTTTTTGTCCAATATGGCATCTTTTTCCATGTTATACTATATAAAATGCACTTTTTTTGTCCAATATGGCATCTTTTTCCATGTTATACTATATAAAATGCACTTTTTTTGTCCAATATGGCATCTTTTTCCATGTTATACTATATAAAATGCACTTTTTTTGTCCAATATGGCATCTTTTTCCATGTTATACTATATAAAATTCACTTTTTTTGTCCAATATGGCATCTTTTTCCATGTTATACTATATAAAATGCACTTTTTTTGTCCAATATGGCATCTTTTTCCATGTTAGACTATATAAAATGCACTTTTTTTGTCCAATATGGCGTCTTTTTCCATGTTAGACTATATAAAATGAACTTTTTTGTCCAATATGACGTCTTTCCCTCTTCAAAATTCCCTCCCAAAATTCCTCATCCAATATGGCGACCTTTCCCTTCGGGTACTTCCGGCGACCATCGACTACCTTCGTACACGTCGTCTGCTGGTCGGGCGCGCATGCGCCCCTTGTTACTCTACTCTATGTGCTCGATCCGATCGTAGCGCACCTGGTGGCAAAACTTAGCACATCCTTTCGGAAACATGGCGCCTTCGGAAGGGAAGTCCCAGGTAGGAAAATTCCCTCCCTCAAATTCCCTCGGTATACTATACAAAATGCACTCTTCCCATCTCATACTATATAAAATGCAAAAGATGGTGGCCATTTACATATGTACTATATAAAATGCTTTCGTGTACTTCCGACAACTACCTTCGTACGCTCTTCACCCCTCGGCTACAGGTCTGGCGCGCATGTGCACCCATATGCTACGCTCTGATTGGATAGTCCCTTCTTCTCATTTTGAAAAACAGTACTACACAGGATGACGTAATCGGAGTTTCAAGTCTGGACAGGCGCGTGACCCAAATACTACGTTCTGATTGGTTGCCCCCTCCCCCTCCCCCCTCAATCCCTATATAAACGACCAACACATTCAATCCGTCTCACTTCTGCTCTTGCGCTCGTACTGATCAGACGTGTCTTCACTTTGCTCCTACTCACGTAATTCTTGTAATTTTGGACACCATTCTCTGTACAGTATTTCAAAGTAATAATCAATATTTACCACCCTTTGTTTTTCTTCCGATTTAATTTTGTTTAAAAGATGGAATCCTTTTCCATATACGACAACCTCGTCACCATTTCCCGTCGGTTCAATACCACAGGAACTGACCTCCTTACCGTTCTTACTGAACATAAAAATAAAATTATTTCCGAAATAAATAACCACCTAAACAGGCTCGGGGGAGTTAAATGGTATATCGCAGTCCAGATTAAATTTTCCAAAACAATAAACAACGAAGAAATCACAACAACACCCTTCTTTCACGGCAAAACCCGTCCTTTGCTACCTTCTGATTCTCTCGATATTCAGTATTCCGAGGCTACAGACAAAATTTTAGAAAGCGTGGCTAAGTGGGTAAGTCAAGGTAGTGGGTGGGTAATAGAAAATGTTTTACGACTCGATCTGTTCATTGTTAAATATCAACCTTTGTACGCCTCTTCCTATATACCTACCCCAAAACAAATTTCTCACCCCACTAAAGGAATTATAAATATTAAGAACGACAATCAAAAATGTTTCCTGTACTCTGTACTTGCCCATTTGTACCCAGACCAACATAGGCGAATAAGCTATTACAAAAAACTCGAAAACAAATTAAACATGTCCGGAATTGAGTATCCTGTCAAAATTTCCGATCTTGATAAATTTGAAAAATTGAACCCTGCTTTATCTGTAAATGTATTTGGTTTTGAAAAAGATGAAATTTACCCCCTAAGAATAACAAAAGAAAAATTTAGAGTTCATCACATCAACTTGTTACTGTTGACTACTGACACGACCACTCACTACTGCCTAATTACCAACTTATCCCGACTTTTAGCTCACTTGACTAAACATAATAAAGCATATTACTACTGTGACTACTGCCTACACAGATTTTGGACTAAAGACTTACTTACTAACCACTTACCTTTGTGTTCACCACACGGTGCACAAAAGACCAGACTTCCTACTGATGACGAAAAATACATGTCTTTCAAAAATTACACACTAACTCACAAAGTCCCATTCACAATATACTGTGACTTTGAGTCCTTTGTTGTACCTATCCCTACTACACTCAATAATCCATCTACTTCACATACTACCAACACTGCCCATCACGTACCTTCTGGCTTTTGCTACGTAATTATTGACAGTGACGGTAAACCCATAAAGCAACCTAAAGTCTATAGCGGCCCCGACGTTGTAGATACGTTTCTAAATTGTTTGATTGCAGAGTCTGAGGAACTCTTACCCATTATCAAAAAGAATATTCCGATTAAAATGTCTCCACAAGACAAAATCATTTTCCAAAACGCTACCACCTGTCACCTTTGTCAAAAACCTTTGGACGAAGACAAAGTGGCCAACCTTAATCACCTAACGGGGCAGTTCTTGGGACCCACCCACAATTCATGCAATCTAAATTATAAAGTCCCCGACCACATCCCAGTCTTTTTCCATAACCTCAGAGGTTATGACTGCCATCATCTTATTCAAGGACTCGGCAAATTCAAAAAAGAAAAACTGGCATGTATCGCTACTACTAGCGAACGGTACATTTCAGTCACCCTTGAATCTTTAAGATTTTTGGACTCGCTTCAATTCTTAAACGCTTCTTTGGACACACTCGTGTCCAACTTAGTTTCTGACGGGGCATCAAAATTCAAAATTTTAGGGCAGTGTATGACCAACACAGACTTACTACTACGAAAAGGCGTCTTTCCCTACACTTACATGACAGACAAATCAAAATTTAACGAAACTGAACTGCCTCCCAAGGAGGCGTTCTTCAATTACCTGACCAAAACGCCTATCACTGACGATGACTACACACACGCACAGACTGTGTGGACAGCCTTTAATATGACCAGTTTGAAACAGTATCACGACCTTTACTTACTGACTGACGTACTATTACTTGCCGACGTGTTTGAAAATTTTAGGACGACTAGTATGACTTACTACGGGATTGACCCGTGTAACGTCTACTCTGCCCCCGGACTAGCATGGAATTCCATGCTGAAAATGACAGACATACGTCTTGAACTACTTACTGACATAGACCAACACCTATTTGTCGAGTCTGGAATCCGGGGCGGTGTCTCCATGATACCTAACCGGTACGCCCAGGCCAACAATCCTTACTTACCACACTTTGACAACACAAAACCAACCAACTATCTCCTTTATCTTGACTGTAACAATTTGTACGGAACCAGTATGTCTGATAGACTCCCAGAGTCTGACTTTAAGTGGATCGACCCACAGGACATTGACATTACAAACATACCCGACGACTCTGACACCGGTTACATTTTAGAAGTTGACTTACACTACCCTGACCACCTACACGACTTACATTCCGACTTTCCACTCGCCCCCGAACGAAAAATGGTGACATACGACATGCTATCGACATACTGTAGAGACTTGCTTGACGAACTCGACTATAAACCCCCCAAGACTGAAAAATTACTAACCACACTGTGTGACAAAACCAAGTACGTTGTACACTACAAGACTCTAAAACTTTACTTACAACTTGGACTTGTACTGACCAAAATTCACAGAGCTCTAAGTTTTAAACAGTCTGCCTGGTTAGCCTCATTTATCAATTTTAATACGGAGAAAAGAAAAGAAGCGAAAAATAACTTTGAAAAAGATTTTTTTAAATTAATGAACAACGCTACGTACGGGAAATCATTGGAAAATGTTAGGTCACGTATTGATTTTAAACTAGTAAATAACGAAAAACAATTGGTTAAATGGACAGCTAGTCCCAGACTTAAAACATTTTTCGCATACAATAAAGATATCGCGGGATTGGCTTTAAAAAAACAAACAATTTTCCTAAACAGACCCATTTATGTTGGATTTACAGTATTGGAAATTTCAAAATCTATAATGTACAACTTTCACTACAACTGGGCAATTGCAAAGTATGGGAAAAACATAAAACTTTGTATGACTGACACAGACTCACTATTCTACAACGTATATACTCCTGACGTTTACACAGATATGAAAAACGAATTACACCTTTTTGACACGTCCGACTATCCACCTAGCCACCCATGCTACAGTGTAGAAAACAAAAAAGCGTTAGGAAAATTTAAAGACGAACTAAACTCAAATCCGGCTAGGGAAATAATTGGCTTGAGAGCGAAATGCTACTCCATTTTAAATTATGATCTAGAGGAAAAGAAGGTAGCCAAAGGCGTCCCCCGAGTCGCAATAAAAAAACAATTAAAACATGAAATGTACAAAGAATGTCTTTTAAATCATTCGTTAAAAACAACATCCACTCTAAACATCCGTAGTGAAAAACATAAAATTTACACACAAAATATTTCAAAATTATCACTTTCCCCTTTTGACGATAAAAGATACATCTTGGATAATGGAATTGATACACTAGCATACGGACACCATTTAATTAGTAAAAAACGAACTTTAGAACACGATCATGATTCCATTAATAAAAAACTAAAACTCACTGGAATGAGATTGTAACACATGGTTACTAACATGTCCGTAGAAACCCAATTTACGACATTGGATGGGCTCAACCCGACCGTAGTGCAATGTAAAAGCCTCGTACTGGGTGGACCTTCTTCTTGATTACGGTAACTCCTACGCCAGGTAAGTAATGTTAAGTTAGTTTTAAGTAAACTCTTTTACCGTCAACCTTTAAAAACAATCTGTAAAGTAAATTCTGTTATAATATGAACAATTTTGTGAGTTTACATAACTACAATTTATTAACGGATATCTCCAGCTCTGTGTGAATTTCTATAGAATACCGTACCATCGAGGTGAGGGCGGCCCAAATTTAATAAAAAATCGCCCGACTGTTCTCTAAGGCAGCTTTAAAACGTGTAAGACCTGAGGCGGTCCTGCAACTTGGGGCTGGGCTAATCCCCGTAAGACCTTGAGTCGCAGTCCGGGCCCTCGTAAGGTACGTGTATGATTGAATGTTACACTCTATGGCTGGACAGTATCCGTAGGTCCCATGTGTGAGGGAGAGTAACCTAAAAAAAAAAAGAAAAAAACACAAAAACCTACTGTAAAAAACAGAATCAAAAAATAAAAACAAATTTATAAATAAAAACCCCTTTGTAAGTCTGTACGTCACATTGAAAGGCTTCTCTAAGTAAAGTGATGTCTTTACTTACAGAGAGACCCAAATAAATACAAAAAATAAATAAAAAAATTATAAAAAAAAAACCATAACTAAATAATACTGAGAGGTAGCATTTTGTTGGTTGGCTACCACCGTAGTGAGCGAGGTTGGGGCTCATTACACTAAAATACCCGTGGGGGATACCAGTCCTCTATCGGGCGCGTCCCATGGGAATTGGGCAATGCCCTTCAGTTTTGCCTTCAGCTTACTTGAGGGTAGTGAGGAATTAAATACTCACCGTGAAAAAAAACTGGTTAAATCAAAAACATTAATAAAATCTGCGAGAAAGATCTTAGTAACATATGGTAAAACTTTCTATAAAAAGAGTAAATTCCATCCAAAAGTAAGAAAAAAATCAAAGATACATACAAATTTCAGAAAAAGAGTCATTTTACATAAAAAATGTGTTGAAAAATGTTTCAAATCAAGGAAGAACTACCAACATAGTACTCTCCAAACCCCTTAAAATTTAGTTAAAATGTCAATAAATAGGGTTATTTGTGTACAAAATATGTTATAATTCCCTAAAAGCATTAAAATTCAGTGTCATAACAATGATGTTTGTTCTAAACCTTTAAAATTATCTAATACTCTTTATAAACTTAGTTTGTGCTCAAAACAACACACAAAAGACCAAACACAAACTCTACATATAAGACTCTTGGTTGACCACCCACCTACTCAACATACAACACCTCTGATACACCATTCCCTTGAAAATTACATAAAACCTGTGATATTCCACTCAATCACCAAACACACATGACTCTTAATAGACCAATCCACCTACCTCTGCACACACGATTCCTTAGGACACACCCTACACCCACCACTCATCCTACAGACAAAACTCCTAGAGAACTACCCATCCACCATAAAAACACTATTTCTTCATATAATCATGTTTAAAAAATAACATTATTACACTGTAAGATAGGTTTAGTATAGCTAAAGACCAAAAGTGTTACCTAAAATTCTGTTTTCTCTAGAAATATGAGAAAAAGTTAGGTTAAAAACAATGAACATAGAAAAAGTTAGGTTAAAAAAATGAACATAGAAAAAGTTAGGTTAGCAAACATCCGAAAAGTTCAGTTAAAATTAACAAACTCAAAAAATGGGACATTTTTTGTGTATGTTTATTTTAACAACTTTTCGGAAAAGTAAGGATAGCAATCAACCTTTCGGTTGATTGCTAGACTTACTTTTCTGATGTTTACTAACCTAACTTTTTCTATGTTAATTTTTTTAACCTAACTTTTTCTATGTTCATTGTTTTTAACCTAACTTTTTCTCATATTTCTAGAGAAAACAGAATTTTAGGTAACACTTTTGGTCTTTAGCTATACTAAACCTATCTTACAGTGTAATAATGTTATTTTTTAAACATGATTATATGAAGAAATAGTGTTTTTATGGTGGATGGGTAGTTCTCTAGGAGTTTTGTCTGTAGGATGAGTGGTGGGTGTAGGGTGTGTCCTAAGGAATCGTGTGTGCAGAGGTAGGTGGATTGGTCTATTAAGAGTCATGTGTGTTTGGTGATTGAGTGGAAAATCACAGGTTTTATGTAATTTTCAAGGGAATGGTGTATCAGAGGTGTTGTATGTTGAGTAGGTGGGTGGTCAACCAAGAGTCTTATATGTAGAGTTTGTGTTTGGTCTTTTGTGTGTTGTTTTGAGCACAAACTAAGTTTATAAAGAGTATTAGATAATTTTAAAGGTTTAGAACAAACATCATTGTTATGACACTGAATTTTAATGCTTTTAGGGAATTATAACATATTTTGTACACAAATAACCCTATTTATTGACATTTTAACTAAATTTTAAGGGGTTTGGAGAGTACTATGTTGGTAGTTCTTCCTTGATTTGAAACATTTTTCAACACATTTTTTATGTAAAATGACTCTTTTTCTGAAATTTGTATGTATCTTTGATTTTTTTCTTACTTTTGGATGGAATTTACTCTTTTTATAGAAAGTTTTACCATATGTTACTAAGATCTTTCTCGCAGATTTTATTAATGTTTTTGATTTAACCAGTTTTTTTTCACGGTGAGTATTTAATTCCTCACTACCCTCAAGTAAGCTGAAGGCAAAACTGAAGGGCATTGCCCAATTCCCATGGGACGCGCCCGATAGAGGACTGGTATCCCCCACGGGTATTTTAGTGTAATGAGCCCCAACCTCGCTCACTACGGTGGTAGCCAACCAACAAAATGCTACCTCTCAGTATTATTTAGTTATGGTTTTTTTTTATAATTTTTTTATTTATTTTTTGTATTTATTTGGGTCCCTCTGTAAGTAAAGACATCACTTTACTTAGAGAAGCCTTTCAATGTGACGTACAGACTTACAAAGGGGTTTTTATTTATAAATTTGTTTTTATTTTTTGATTCTGTTTTTTACAGTAGGTTTTTGTGTTTTTTTCTTTTTTTTTTTTAGGTTACTCTCCCTCACACATGGGACCTACGGATACTGTCCAGCCATAGAGTGTAACATTCAATCATACACGTACCTTACGAGGGCCCGGACTGCGACTCAAGGTCTTACGGGGATTAGCCCAGCCCCAAGTTGCAGGACCGCCTCAGGTCTTACACGTTTTAAAGCTGCCTTAGAGAACAGTCGGGCGATTTTTTATTAAATTTGGGCCGCCCTCACCTCGATGGTACGGTATTCTATAGAAATTCACACAGAGCTGGAGATATCCGTTAATAAATTGTAGTTATGTAAACTCACAAAATTGTTCATATTATAACAGAATTTACTTTACAGATTGTTTTTAAAGGTTGACGGTAAAAGAGTTTACTTAAAACTAACTTAACATTACTTACCTGGCGTAGGAGTTACCGTAATCAAGAAGAAGGTCCACCCAGTACGAGGCTTTTACATTGCACTACGGTCGGGTTGAGCCCATCCAATGTCGTAAATTGGGTTTCTACGGACATGTTAGTAACCATGTGTTACAATCTCATTCCAGTGAGTTTTAGTTTTTTATTAATGGAATCATGATCGTGTTCTAAAGTTCGTTTTTTACTAATTAAATGGTGTCCGTATGCTAGTGTATCAATTCCATTATCCAAGATGTATCTTTTATCGTCAAAAGGGGAAAGTGATAATTTTGAAATATTTTGTGTGTAAATTTTATGTTTTTCACTACGGATGTTTAGAGTGGATGTTGTTTTTAACGAATGATTTAAAAGACATTCTTTGTACATTTCATGTTTTAATTGTTTTTTTATTGCGACTCGGGGGACGCCTTTGGCTACCTTCTTTTCCTCTAGATCATAATTTAAAATGGAGTAGCATTTCGCTCTCAAGCCAATTATTTCCCTAGCCGGATTTGAGTTTAGTTCGTCTTTAAATTTTCCTAACGCTTTTTTGTTTTCTACACTGTAGCATGGGTGGCTAGGTGGATAGTCGGACGTGTCAAAAAGGTGTAATTCGTTTTTCATATCTGTGTAAACGTCAGGAGTATATACGTTGTAGAATAGTGAGTCTGTGTCAGTCATACAAAGTTTTATGTTTTTCCCATACTTTGCAATTGCCCAGTTGTAGTGAAAGTTGTACATTATAGATTTTGAAATTTCCAATACTGTAAATCCAACATAAATGGGTCTGTTTAGGAAAATTGTTTGTTTTTTTAAAGCCAATCCCGCGATATCTTTATTGTATGCGAAAAATGTTTTAAGTCTGGGACTAGCTGTCCATTTAACCAATTGTTTTTCGTTATTTACTAGTTTAAAATCAATACGTGACCTAACATTTTCCAATGATTTCCCGTACGTAGCGTTGTTCATTAATTTAAAAAAATCTTTTTCAAAGTTATTTTTCGCTTCTTTTCTTTTCTCCGTATTAAAATTGATAAATGAGGCTAACCAGGCAGACTGTTTAAAACTTAGAGCTCTGTGAATTTTGGTCAGTACAAGTCCAAGTTGTAAGTAAAGTTTTAGAGTCTTGTAGTGTACAACGTACTTGGTTTTGTCACACAGTGTGGTTAGTAATTTTTCAGTCTTGGGGGGTTTATAGTCGAGTTCGTCAAGCAAGTCTCTACAGTATGTCGATAGCATGTCGTATGTCACCATTTTTCGTTCGGGGGCGAGTGGAAAGTCGGAATGTAAGTCGTGTAGGTGGTCAGGGTAGTGTAAGTCAACTTCTAAAATGTAACCGGTGTCAGAGTCGTCGGGTATGTTTGTAATGTCAATGTCCTGTGGGTCGATCCACTTAAAGTCAGACTCTGGGAGTCTATCAGACATACTGGTTCCGTACAAATTGTTACAGTCAAGATAAAGGAGATAGTTGGTTGGTTTTGTGTTGTCAAAGTGTGGTAAGTAAGGATTGTTGGCCTGGGCGTACCGGTTAGGTATCATGGAGACACCGCCCCGGATTCCAGACTCGACAAATAGGTGTTGGTCTATGTCAGTAAGTAGTTCAAGACGTATGTCTGTCATTTTCAGCATGGAATTCCATGCTAGTCCGGGGGCAGAGTAGACGTTACACGGGTCAATCCCGTAGTAAGTCATACTAGTCGTCCTAAAATTTTCAAACACGTCGGCAAGTAATAGTACGTCAGTCAGTAAGTAAAGGTCGTGATACTGTTTCAAACTGGTCATATTAAAGGCTGTCCACACAGTCTGTGCGTGTGTGTAGTCATCGTCAGTGATAGGCGTTTTGGTCAGGTAATTGAAGAACGCCTCCTTGGGAGGCAGTTCAGTTTCGTTAAATTTTGATTTGTCTGTCATGTAAGTGTAGGGAAAGACGCCTTTTCGTAGTAGTAAGTCTGTGTTGGTCATACACTGCCCTAAAATTTTGAATTTTGATGCCCCGTCAGAAACTAAGTTGGACACGAGTGTGTCCAAAGAAGCGTTTAAGAATTGAAGCGAGTCCAAAAATCTTAAAGATTCAAGGGTGACTGAAATGTACCGTTCGCTAGTAGTAGCGATACATGCCAGTTTTTCTTTTTTGAATTTGCCGAGTCCTTGAATAAGATGATGGCAGTCATAACCTCTGAGGTTATGGAAAAAGACTGGGATGTGGTCGGGGACTTTATAATTTAGATTGCATGAATTGTGGGTGGGTCCCAAGAACTGCCCCGTTAGGTGATTATGGTTGGCCACTTTGTCTTCGTCCAAAGGTTTTTGACAAAGGTGACAGGTGGTAGCGTTTTGGAAAATGATTTTGTCTTGTGGAGACATTTTAATCGGAATATTCTTTTTGATAATGGGTAAGAGTTCCTCAGACTCTGCAATCAAACAATTTAGAAACGTATCTACAACGTCGGGGCCGCTATAGACTTTAGGTTGCTTTATGGGTTTACCGTCACTGTCAATAATTACGTAGCAAAAGCCAGAAGGTACGTGATGGGCAGTGTTGGTAGTATGTGAAGTAGATGGATTATTGAGTGTAGTAGGGATAGGTACAACAAAGGACTCAAAGTCACAGTATATTGTGAATGGGACTTTGTGAGTTAGTGTGTAATTTTTGAAAGACATGTATTTTTCGTCATCAGTAGGAAGTCTGGTCTTTTGTGCACCGTGTGGTGAACACAAAGGTAAGTGGTTAGTAAGTAAGTCTTTAGTCCAAAATCTGTGTAGGCAGTAGTCACAGTAGTAATATGCTTTATTATGTTTAGTCAAGTGAGCTAAAAGTCGGGATAAGTTGGTAATTAGGCAGTAGTGAGTGGTCGTGTCAGTAGTCAACAGTAACAAGTTGATGTGATGAACTCTAAATTTTTCTTTTGTTATTCTTAGGGGGTAAATTTCATCTTTTTCAAAACCAAATACATTTACAGATAAAGCAGGGTTCAATTTTTCAAATTTATCAAGATCGGAAATTTTGACAGGATACTCAATTCCGGACATGTTTAATTTGTTTTCGAGTTTTTTGTAATAGCTTATTCGCCTATGTTGGTCTGGGTACAAATGGGCAAGTACAGAGTACAGGAAACATTTTTGATTGTCGTTCTTAATATTTATAATTCCTTTAGTGGGGTGAGAAATTTGTTTTGGGGTAGGTATATAGGAAGAGGCGTACAAAGGTTGATATTTAACAATGAACAGATCGAGTCGTAAAACATTTTCTATTACCCACCCACTACCTTGACTTACCCACTTAGCCACGCTTTCTAAAATTTTGTCTGTAGCCTCGGAATACTGAATATCGAGAGAATCAGAAGGTAGCAAAGGACGGGTTTTGCCGTGAAAGAAGGGTGTTGTTGTGATTTCTTCGTTGTTTATTGTTTTGGAAAATTTAATCTGGACTGCGATATACCATTTAACTCCCCCGAGCCTGTTTAGGTGGTTATTTATTTCGGAAATAATTTTATTTTTATGTTCAGTAAGAACGGTAAGGAGGTCAGTTCCTGTGGTATTGAACCGACGGGAAATGGTGACGAGGTTGTCGTATATGGAAAAGGATTCCATCTTTTAAACAAAATTAAATCGGAAGAAAAACAAAGGGTGGTAAATATTGATTATTACTTTGAAATACTGTACAGAGAACGGTGTCCAAAATTACAAGAATTACGTGAGTAGGAGCAAAGTGAAGACACGTCTGATCAGTACGAGCGCAAGAGCAGAAGTGAGACGGATTGAATGTGTTGGTCGTTTATATAGGGATTGAGGGGGGAGGGGGAGGGGGCAACCAATCAGAACGTAGTATTTGGGTCACGCGCCTGTCCAGACTTGAAACTCCGATTACGTCATCCTGTGTAGTACTGTTTTTCAAAATGAGAAGAAGGGACTATCCAATCAGAGCGTAGCATATGGGTGCGCATGCGCGCCAGACCTGTAGCCGAGGGGTGAAGAGCGTACGAAGGTAGTTGTCGGAAGTACACGAAAGCATTTTATATAGTACATATGTAAATGGCCACCATCTTTTGCATTTTATATAGTATGAGATGGGAAGAGTGCATTTTGTATAGTATACCGAGGGAATTTGAGGGAGGGAATTTTCCCACCTGGGACTTCCCTTCCGAAGGCGCCATGTTTCCGAAAGGATGTGCTAAGTTTTGCCACCAGGTGCGCTACGATCGGATCGAGCACATAGAGTAGAGTAACAAGGGGCGCATGCGCGCCCGACCAGCAGACGACGTGTACGAAGGTAGTCGATGGTCGCCGGAAGTACCCGAAGGGAAAGGTCGCCATATTGGATGAGGAATTTTGGGAGGGAATTTTGAAGAGGGAAAGACGTCATATTGGACAAAAAAGTTCATTTTATATAGTCTAACATGGAAAAAGACGCCATATTGGACAAAAAAAGTGCATTTTATATAGTCTAACATGGAAAAAGATGCCATATTGGACAAAAAAGTGCATTTTATATAGTATAACATGGAAAAAGATGCCATATTGGACAAAAAAAGTGAATTTTATATAGTATAACATGGAAAAAGATGCCATATTGGACAAAAAAAGTGCATTTTATATAGTATAACATGGAAAAAGATGCCATATTGGACAAAAAAAGTGCATTTTATATAGTATAACATGGAAAAAGATGCCATATTGGACAAAAAAAGTGCATTTTATATAGTATAACGTGGAAAAAGATGCCATATTGGACAAAAAAAGTGAATTTTATATAGTATAACATGGAAAAAGACGCCATATTGGACAAAAAAGTGAATTTTATACAGTATAACATGGAAAAAGATGCCATATTGGACAAAAAAGTGAATTTTATATAATATAACATGGAAAAAGACGCCATATTGGACAAAAAAGTGCATTTTATATAGTATAACAAGGTTAACAGTGAATTTCATATAGTATGATGTGGGAATTTGGAGGGAAATTTGGGAATTTGGAGGAAAATCGGGAAAATTGGGGAAAAAGTAAGGTAATTTCGGGAAAATCGGGAATTTGGGGGAAAATCGGGAATTTTGGGGAATTCCGGGAAAAGCGTGGGAAATTTGGGAATTTGGCGGGAATTTTGAGGTTAGGAAAAGTGAGGTTAGAAAATTTGGCGGGAAATGGGCGCCGCCATCTTGGGTCCAAAGGTAAAAGTGAGTCTATTTCCTGTACTATTTCACTACTGAGTCTAAAACTGGGTCTAAAACCAGCAGATTTTATCTACTATAAGACATATTTCAATATTATTCAATATATTTATCTTCAATATATTATACGTGACTTCATTATTATATTATACACCTATATTATCAGTAATTTCTTCGATTAAATTTCTTCGATTAACAATCGATTAATCGATAGTTCTTAAAAATTTGTTCTTACTTCTCAGCGTGACGCGGTTTCTCGACCAACATCCCATCCCAAAGTGTCTAACGGGTGCAAAGAAGTATAACTTCAACAAACATCATACTGATACTACACTTTCCGAACATAACCAAACAAAAACCTTGCACATACACAACAACATTCAAATCTCAGCTGTAGGTAACATAATATAATAACTTTACAGATAATTACTAAAATTTAATTCACATCAACCTGCATTTAGAAAATTTCCTTTATTATATTTATGATTTTAATTTTAGTAATAGTAAACACATGTGTTTTATATTACAGATGGTATTTGTTTACATTTATAATACATTGTGTAAATGGCAATTTTTATTTTCTAAATTATTATAAAAAGGAATAAAATATCTTAAAACCGTTTCTTAGCAAGCACCTACGACCTAAAAGTAACTCACATACCAAATTTCAGCATTGTAGGTGCTATAGTTATTGAGAATTCGTGATGAGTGAGTGAGTCAATTTGGCTTATATAGATATAGATAGTGAGTTATTGTTAAATTGCAGAACCATTTTGAATGGCTTTAGTTTTGATAATTTAATGTAAATTGTTTGCTCTTTATGGACAATATTTAAAGCAACCATTATTAAAATCAAATATTTTCAAACAATTTATTTAAATTTATTAAATTTAACCCAATTTAAAAATAAAAACATAATACGAATACAATAATTAAGTAAGATTATGCGGTAAAAAGTAAAGAGTGAAATGTGAGTGAGATTCGATTGAAAAACATTTCTAAGTAATTTATATATATTATTAACAGATTTCCCAGTATTCTAAAACACCTTTACAAAAAATAGAATTGATATGATATGGAAAATGCAGAACTACAAAGTTCACAGGATGAAAGGCAGTTCAGTTATCATCACAAATGGTATTCAGCCGACTACATGTATGAACTCTATTGGTGAAACGTGTGTCGATACGTGAGTTGGTTATACACTCTTGGAACATCGTGAAATCGACCCTAGAATTCTTGCATTGAATATGTATTCATGTAATTTTTCTTCCTAAAATGGGATTATTCAGTATAGTGTACATTGTAAATTTTGGAATTCAGTGTTTTAATATAAGTTTTAGTCTGAAAATTTGTATTTTTTAAATTATTATATATATTTCAACTATTTTGATTTACCTATGACATTATTATTATTTGCTATATCTAAAAAAATCATTCTATAGTTAACAAATGTCTAATTTAATAGTTTTAGCCGAACTCGTATGAAATCATTTTTCCCATGAACAATTTCTTAAGAAAGTGCAAAAAATCCACAGGAACAGATTTCGTTAACATGCCATGACTTACTGTCAAACCCAAAATAAATTGATTAGGCCGGGCCTTTGTACCACATGGAACGTCTAACAACCAAACAGAAGTTCACATTAAGTTGAGGCGGCAGGATGTCGTAAAGCTTGAGGTTCGATTTTAAACCAATTTGACGATATATCGTTATCGTTGTAATATGTCCCAGTATTGGAATATCCCTAAAAATTACGTTTCCCTAGTTTTGTGTGTTTTTATTTATTTATATATTTGTGTTATTAATATACCGTTTATATTCATATTAATTATAATTTATAAAATATATTTGTGGACTCATTTGTGTTGTAAAATATTTCACCTAAAAATGATATGAATGAATATTATAAAAGAAAACTTTAACATTTCTAACAAATCTATTTTACTACAAAATGTTTTTATTTTTTAATATTATTTGGGAGCTGTCTTTGTATTGTTTACTACAAAAAATGAAGTAACTCCAAAAGAACAAATTTCTATGAATTTGCCAATCGTTTTTCATAAATCCGTATGTTTATATACACAGCACTACGTATTCCATACCAAGAACTAAACTCTATATGACAGAGCAATTTCTAGCAAACAACTGTTTTATGAAGCAGTATAGTCTATAATTTATAGATTATCCCTTAACATTTTTTTTATAATGTAAGATAATGTAAGTAACAAATAGTGTATTTTATGATTATATTGAAACTTTATGTAACCAGAATGTACGAGGAGATTTAGTAAGAAAATTGAGGCGATGAGCTTTGTGAAACAAAATAGGTTAGTTCTCGGGTGCCCTGTCTACATTATTCTCTGTCAAACCTTGTCCATTACCCATTATAATATCTTAATGTAAATTGGCCACCATCAGACAACTAAAATACTTCATAGGCCAATATATTTATATTGGGTGTTTCTAGTATATTTATTTAATAAGTATTAACACATCATTCAATCCATAGAAAAAAGTCACTGGCAACATTCTATATATATATTTTTTTTTCTTTTTAATAATCATTGAAATCTTCAATTGAGTTTGGCCTCATCTACTGAATTACAAAGTATAAACAATTATTTTGTTGTTTCCATTTTATAATGTACTGTATTTATACTTTTTTTATTTTAAGATAATTTTAGTTTCAGAATAATATGTGCTGACTAATTTACCATAAATAACTGTTGGGTGGGAGCAACTTGACATTCAATAAACAGCATAGTAATGATCTGCTTGACATTAAAACCTCCTATATAGAGTAGATCTTCTTAAAGCTTTGACCTATGAGCAGACCCATTCAATACACTGTTGGGTTCAATAATATACATTGAATTATTGATAAATGTTAATAAAGATTAATAAAGATAAATCTACAAAATATATTTGAAGTATATTTCGTAGATTTATTTTACTTAAATAATAATATTTAATTATTCTTATAATGTTACCAGATATAATTAATATATATAATTCTTGCATACTACCAGATTTGTATGTAATGTTCAGTTGGTATCGAATCAAGGATACTAACTGCTCAGCTGGTTTACATTTTTCATTGCCATGTCTTAACAATCCATTTTGAAAATATTAAGAGTTTACACATTGTTCTGTTTACTGTTGTAAAAATGATCTTTTTATGTGTGATTTGGACGAACAGTAATTTTAACATGAAATCTGTCTGTGGATGCATGTATTTTTGAATAAATTTATTTTGGGAGCCGTGCATTTTTATGGCATGTATTACCGAATATTTATGAGCCCTTTTGGCTGTCTTCTTCATGGAAAATTAACACTAAGAGGTTGGATAATTGATTTATATCTTAGACTAAGAGGTTAGCTACTTAATTAATAAATAACACAAAGAGGTTAGCCACTAGATTTATATCTAACTCAAAGAGGTAAATCACTTGATTTATATCTAACTCAAAGCCGTAAGCTACTTGATTTATATCTTACACAAAGAGGTAAACAACTTGATTTATATCTAACACAAAGAGGTTAGCTACTTGATTTATATCTAAAACAAAGAGGTTATCTACTTGATTTATATCTAACACAAAGAGGTTAGCTACTTGATTTATATCTAACACAAAGAGGTAAACAACTTGATTTATATCTAACACAAAGAGGTTAGCTACTTGATTTATATCTAACACAAAGAGGTTAGCTACTTGATTTATATCTAACACAAAGAGGTTAGCTACTTGATTTATATCTAATACAAAGAGGTAAGCTACTTGATTTATATCTAACACAAAGAGGTAAACAACTTGATTTATATCTAACACAAAGAGGTTAGCTACTTGATTTATATCTAACACAAAGAGGTTAGCTACTTGATTTATATCTAACACAAAGAGGTAAACAACTTGATTTATATCTAACACAAAGAGGTTAGCTACTTGATTTATATCTAACACAAAGAGGTTAGCTACTTGATTTATATCTAACACAAAGAGGTTAGCTACTTGATTTATATCTAACACAAAGAGGTAAGCTACTTGATTTATATCTATCACAAAGAGGTAAGCTACTTGATTTATTATTAGGTTTAATATTGTTTTACGCCATAGTTCAAAGTTGGAATTCCTATGATGCGTGTGCAAATTTGTTACTAGCTTTCTTCAGGCTATATTAAATTGTATTGGGAACAAAATACACCTTCAATTCGTAGTTTAACATCAAATCTCGACTCGCGTTGTTTTAATACACATCAGATTACAAGTGTTATAATGAGATTGAAGTCCACCAGACATTCTTTCATGGAACAATTCGGAAGCTTTCCGTTGTAAAGCGAAATAATAAATAACAGTGTTATCGACATACAATGATAAATAAAGTGTGTTTCACATGTTGCTCGTGATACATTCGTTTGTTTTTTAACGGCTACAGTCTTTCTGATACGTTTATAAATAAGTTTTCAGTTGTTATTAAAATTTTAATACGTAGTTATATTTTTTAAAGTAGAATTAAAAGTTAAACAAGTATTTTTATAGTTTATAATTTCTAGGCTCGGAATAGAGAAGAAAAAAAAGATTAACAATATTTCTACGATCATGAATCTTTTCGATGGCCTGAAGTCACTGACTGAAATTAAAGAATAAATTGATATATTACAGATCCAAACAGTCCTTTGAATTTGTCTTTATGTGTTATATTTTTAAGGAGTGTTTTTTCGTAGTCGATATTAAAGCCATACTTTGGAAAAATAAACATACTTTAAATAATGTATATATATAATTTTAAGCACTCTAATGACTATATTTAAATAATTGTTATATCATTTTATAAAATGTTTATGTATTACGTAGTTCAAAGGTAGATTATATATACTGTATTGTATACAATATGCTGCAATATTTATGAGAATTATGTAATCTATGTGCATGTATTTTCTCATCTTTAAATAAATAATGTAAACTACTTATTGATCTTTTCAATTCCGTTGTATTCAACTAAGGCTAAAAAATCCTAAAAATAGATAAGTATTAACTATAACGATACTCTATTTAGCGTAAAACTAACTGTATGTATATTATTGTGAAATGTTACACTTAGCTTTAACATTCAAATTTAAGGTTAAACATAAAACTTTATTTGTTAATTGACGAATCGAATCTCATAAAGCGATTAACTTGTACATACGATTAACTTGTCCATACAAATAACTTGTACATACGATTAACTTGTACATACAATTAACTTGTACATACGATTAACTTGTACATACAATTAACTTGTACATACGATTATCTTGTACATACAATTAACTTGTACACACGATTAACTTGTACATACGATTAACTTGTACATACAATCATATTTTGTACAAGTTACGAATATAACATATTCTACTTTGTTGTATAAACTACTTTGAATAATGCACACCAATGTTATTTCTTCGGACCTGTTTACATATTCATATGTTTGTTTAACAGATTTAATTATTCGTATCTCTGGAAGGGACGTAATAATACATCACTGAACTGCTTATGACAGTAAAACAGTAGTATACAGTATACTCGTATTTAACAGTTTCAGTATGTATGTTTTAGTTTTAACTGATATTATCTGTTATCTGTTATTATCTGTATTATTATCTGTAGGGGTTATTTCAACATTTAGATTTCGCTAACAAACTTCTACAACGTTATGTTTCTTAAATGTGAGAGACAATAAATTAGTCCGTCTTGATTTGTATACTCTCACAAGGTATACATTCAAGCAGTTGTTACCTTAACAACTGCTTGAATGTACATTTTTTGTCTGATTGTCAAGCCAGTTGACACGCACAGCTGGATAAAGCAAAGCCGTACCCATACATGTTCAGTGGCACTGACCCACCTGCCCACCCATACACGTACAGTAGCACTGACCTACTGTATTTATACCTGGTTGACCCACCCACCCACCCATACACATAAAGTGGTGTTAACCCGCCCGCCCACCCATACACGTACATTGGTGATAACCCACCCACCCACCCATACACATACAATGGTGTTGACCCACCCGCCCACCCTTACACATACAGTGGTGTTTATCCACCCGCCCACCCATACACATACAGTGGTGTTAATCCACCCGCCCACCCATACACATACAGTGGTGTTAACCCACCTGCCCACCCATACATGTACATTGGCAAATAGTCTATTATGTTGCCTGCGAACTAAACACGTAGCATTTAACTATTCATTTATAGTTAGTGTCGTTTCTTTGATATGAATAAAGTTTATTTATCATGGGTTAGACTTAAAAGTAAACTAATCTACAACAAAACACAGCTCTGCATTGCAAAGAACCTACGGTCAAAAATAAATTGTTTGAATTTTCATTATATTAATGAATTAAATAAATTGATTAAGAATTGAGTTATTTCATTGAATTAAATTAATTCTTTATAGGCCTGGCAAACATTGTTTTTCATGATAAAATCGTACAGAATAATACCTTCAAAATATAAAATTGTTTTTATTAATTCTTTTCCTATAATGACAATATAATGACATTATTATACATACTGTCCATTAATAACTGTTAGAGATTCAGTAGTGAATTACTAAACATAGTGAGTTTATAAAACTATGCTAAGCGTGTAACTCACTGCTATTGATGCTACTTCAACTTAAAGCTCAGGTTACAAACTTCAAAAAATATAGGTAGTTTATTTTGTCCCCTACAAATGAAACACGAAACATTTACGTTTAAAATGACATATAATGATGACCATTAATATATTGTTACTGTCGTTTCTTTGAAAAAAGTGAAGTTTATTTTCCAAAGGTTGGATTAAAAAGCGAACTAACCTACAGCAAAACACAGCTGTGCATTGAAAAGAACATAAGATTAAAAATAATTTTAATGAATCTTCATTTAATCAGTGGAGATTAATGAAGGAATTAAACTAATTAATTCATGAATTAACCTATAAATATCTTCATTATAGGCAACGAATTTTTCAAATAAATCATATTTTTTCAATATATTATTTTGTAAGATGTTTTTATTACAACAAATGTTTGCTAATCAAACATTCATTTAATATAATTAAATAATTAAATTCTTCACTATTTTCATTAGATCATTAATTTTTATTAATTTCATTAATTCATTAATTTTCCTTGACTTAAAGAATAATCGTTCAAAGTATGTTTAACCTTAGGAGTTTGTTGTAGATTAGTTCACTTTTTAGTTCAACCTATGATAAATAAACTTAAGGTGCAATTCGGAAGATACTGTATGATGTTTTGACATCAAGGATTATATTGTTCACAGGACGACAGTTATGTCCTGGAAGTTGCTAAATACTCCCCCCTCTAACTGTCAGCCTCAGGATATTGGAGATACTGGGTCCAGTTGGAGCAAGATGTCTTTATCTAGTTGGTGATTGGATAACAGTGCATACACATTATCAGACTGTTCAGAAAATATACATGAATTACTCAAATTACTATATTTTTTAATTAGATCTTGAGTTTTGCTGGCTTCAAAAACAGTTACATCAGAATGGGTGTTGTGAATTTATAATAAAAAATATGAAATTATGGAGTTAAATATTAATGTAATTGCTTGCAATGTTTTTAAAAATTCCCCATTAAATTATACTCTTATATTTTATCATAAAGAACTAGGAACATAAATTTTGTTTGTTGATGTGAAATACATTATTTGTAATAGTAATATAAATGAAATAAACGTGATATGACATTTAAGTATTGATGTGAAAAAAATGTATAGCGTAATGAAGGTCAAACCTGATGTTTATTTAGTTTCATAGTATGAGTCGTATTAATGGACTTTTAGATTTTTTTGGATACAACAACTTCCGGTGTATTTTCCGTAGTATCTATGTATCAGCTTTTAAAATCTATATTTATTTCAGGTAATTACAAGGCCTATTTATATAATAATAATATATTAATAATAATTTCTTTCATTCGTGTTTGTTTCAATATGAACTAACAAGAGATAGAAGTCTTTGACAAAATTCGACTATGGAAACCGAGGAGAAACTCATATACATAGAGTAACCCTTTTTGAGTCTGTACTAAGGACACCTACGAAAAGAAAACCTACACTAGTAGGCCTAACGACATGGGTAGTATCACTTTTTACTAAAGATTAAGAAATTAAACAATCCTGTAGACTTACTACTCTCCATTTTTAATACCTATATATAAATGAATCCTAGTAACGCAAAACAATACTTTCTCTCGTATTAATTTATACATAAATTATGTTTTAGTTTCAAACACATTTTCAGTACTTAATCAATGAAATATTGATTTAAATGCTAGAACATTTTATTCTTAGCTAACATAACCCTTTTTCTCAAAAGTCATTCAAAAATATATGTAAAGACAAATGTTTAAAAAAAGTTTGAAGCATTATTTACTCAGCATACATGGATTTAGGTATATAAATAATTGGCAGTAAAAACTTTTTTAAGGATTTTTTTACTTAGAACAGAGAAGAGGGGATGTGAAAATCCATACTCCATCAGTTTATGGAGATCCATCCAGATCCATCAGCTGAAATCCATACTCACCCGTATCTGGACGATCAGCATCTTCGAACAAATAAAATAGAGTAACATTATTTAGTATCTGTACAGTTTTTTCTTTTTTCCTATTCTTAGAATCCGTCTTGGATGTAACGACATTTCTGCTTTGTTTATTTCATTCACATCTCATGTATCCTTCCTCAATCAAAACAATCCTGCAGTCCTCAATAATATGTAAGCGTTGTAATCATCCGAACGCATTGTTTAATTAGTTTAGTAACAGTTACTTTATTAACAACAACAAAAACCTGAAAATAGCAAATTAACTTGATTATCTTAATTTATAAATAACATAATTTTAACAAAACTATACACCACGAATGTTAAGTATTCATTTGAAGGAAAATTTTCACCATTTTGTTCATTAAAAGTTATGACTATTTTATATTTCATCTACATATTAAGTCCGTAGCCAATACGACTAGTTGTTGTTTTCTAATTACGCACAGTAACTTCGTCAAATCTTATGTTCTTAAATCACTGAAGTAAACATTTAATTGAAGTAAAGAAATAAAGAAGTGAAACTGTGTTTAGTTGTTAATTCAAATTGAACTTCAATAGTTGTCAAACTACTGAAGCAGAACATTGTATAAATGGTGTAAACACAGTGTTTAGTTGACAAACGTACTTGAGGAACATGTTATATAAATTCACTTACGATATAAACAGACTGATGAGTTTCAATGTTTGTATTTTACGAAGGCTAATGCATTAAGCTGACTATTTGATCTACCTTCACCTGTCTGTATATTCAGCATATATTGAATATAATCCATGATAAATATACTAATTTTCTATTTTATCTGATTTATGAGCTATTAAAGGAGATTCAAAATACATCGTACCTTTTTTGTTTCATTTCTATTTAAACTAACAAAGGGGAATCTCATTGTCAAGGAATAAAATGTGGGATTATAAATTTACACTACATGAGTGTGTCAAAGTGAAAGAGAAGTGTATAAAAATGTACACACATGGGAGTATTTTGATACACTTCTCTCAGCTACCAAAAGATAGATGTTGACATTATGTATTAAATAGATTCTTATAGATATAATTTCGCACATTCTTTCTCGTGTATTTTTGTAACGTTATTCAAAACTGTAAGGAACGCTCTTTCGGAGAGAAATGCCTTGGAATGGAATCACAATTTACTTGACTAGGACATCTAAATCGATATGGCTGGTTCTTGGAAAGGCTGATGCTCCACGCCCCGAGTTCCAGTTCTTACACTTCGTTTCATAAATCCGATAACGCACAGAAATAAAGTATATATATATTTTATAAAATGATGATGGTTTGTTTGTATTTTTATGCTCTGTTAGTACTTTTGTTGTATTGATTAGATAAATGAAAGTACATCGGAGACTTGACAATTACACAAGTAGCACAACAATTAATTCCATAGCACTTGTACAACCTTTATATTATATTATATTCTAACTCTCTAAAACACTTAAATTAATAAGTAATAATTGGTTGAACTGAAATGAAAAACAACAGCCTTGTAACACAATAATATAGTATAATTAGAACAGTATAATAAGAAAATTTTACTTTTGTAAATTTAAAATTTTGGGGTATTTCGTTGTTTGAACAAATACTATAAATAATGGAATTGAAATTTGAAGTATTTGTATCCATGCATAGGTAAAATTAATCCATCTTAAAGACGTATCCATGCTCATAATATGTGATATTTTTTAAATAAAAGAGATTTTTAAATAAAATGTAATATTTTTTAATCCTGTCTTGTAAGGAGGTATTAAAAGGTTTCCAGAATGAATGATCTATTAAGAAGTTTTTCAACATAAGACGATAAGTATACTTAAGATACATTTAAACATTATCCTTAAAAATGTATTATTATTTTATATGTTAATATCATTTTTTATTGTAAGATTCAGAATTACGGTAAAATAATTCAGGATGTGATTGTAGAACTTAAAATAAGAAAAAAATGCATATATTATAAACAAAATCCGGGGAAA